>LOJH01007528.1:7953-18636 GCA_001685095.1 Ellobius talpinus
ACACACACACACACACACACACACACACACACACACACACACACACTTTATAAATCTTTAAGCCAGGTGGTGGTGGTGTATGCCTTTAATTTCAGTATTAGTGAGGTAGAGGCAGGCGGATCTCTGTGAGTTTGAGGCCAGCCTGGTCTACAGAGTCCCAGGAAAGCCTCCAAAGCTGCACGGAAAAACACTGTCTTGAAAAACCAAAAATTAAAATAAAAATCTTTAAACATAAATACATACATAAATACCAGTATCCCAAGTCACATAACTTGTTTATCAAAGTGTATTTCTGGTATCACATGATGTATACTTATACTAAACAATTATTTTTTAGAAATTTGAATTTGACTGGATGCCTCATAATTTTATCTGACAACCCTACCTCTATCTAGGTGAAGGATGGCCCAAGATTTATTTCTCACAGCTGGGGTTTATTATATAATGAAAAATTAAAACCTCATCCTGCTGTGATCTTCTCACTTCTCAAGTGTTCACTGTGACTTGAAATAGAATCAAGGAATGGACTCTTCCAGGGATATGGAATGCTAGTGGGAGCCAGAGGAAGACATGTTCTCCCTCGTAATTTGGCATCTCTAAAATAAATTTTTTAAATAACCCAGTTACAACTTTTTTTTTTTAAAATAAAATTGGACATTGTAGGAGCCAGCCATGAGAAACAGACTACCCAAAGGAAGTTCTTCCAACCATTATCACCTGCCGGTGTTGGACCTACCCATGATAAGCTTAATGGAGGCCTGAGTCTCAGTAGTTTAGTCTGAAGCAATACCTGGTTGCAGGAAGGATCATAAACTAAGATTATCTGAGCACCACCCAAGAACAGACCATCTAAAGGAAATGCCTAACATTCCAACTGCTGTAGATAGGAGCACCTTCCAGCACACACCCACCAGGACACCCCTAGACAAATGTCAGCCAATCAGTGGTCCTGAACCTCAGAAACCCCTCACCCCCACCTTTACTACTAGAAAAACCCAACTCTAACTGAACTCGGGGCTCTCCGTTTATTCCAATATGTTGGACATGTGGAGAGACTAAGTGTGCAAACTTGCATAAAATAAAGGCTCTTTGCTTTTACATATGCTTTTACTCAGTCTCCTTGTTAGTTTTTGGGGGACTTCGTGGATCTGGGCAAAGCAGACATTACAGGACACACAGACCCCTGAAGGCCAAAAGGTATAACACCCTCAGCTCTGATGGAGTTGACTGGCTTCAAGAGTGTATTTCCTCAGCTACCCCACTTCGGGGGACCTGCGGCGTGGTCTCAGGACTCACTGCCCGCTGCAGCCACCCAGGGACCTGCAGCATTTTACTTTTACCATAACAGTGACCTCTGTGAACTCTGGCCACTGTGCCATGGAGCTTCTAAGTGGCACTCTGCCTGCTGTCTGGAGCCCTGTCAACCACAGCACAGGAAATCTCCTTGATGTCTATGACTGGAAAGGGTAGAGCCTCGCTTGAATATGAAAGCCATCTTTGTCACAGCTCTTTATCATTATTTGTTGGGACAGACACAGGTGGCCTCCAGGGCCTGGGGGAGAGTTGCTCATCTTTATCTGACACTGTGTGGTCACAGAGTGGGACTCCATCAACTTTTGCCTTCTTCAATCCCAAGGCAAAGATCCAGATTTTGGCATCAGAGATATTTTGGAAGGAGGAAGACTTTGGGTATGGCTTAGTCTCATAACACTGTAACACAGTGTGTGTGGCGATGGGGGTGGTGACCCATTGGGACAGGAGGATTTTTGATGGGCATCAGCGGAAAGGAAGACTATTTTCAGAAAAATTCTAATGACATCAACATTCTCACTGGACTTTACAGAAAATATAATTAACTAAAGACATACATAAAGAATTTCAGAGACAGACTGCATTTAAAAAAAACAATAAAAATGGGGGTCAGCAAGTTGAGCTCAGCAGGTGAACACATTTGCCCCCAAGCCTACTGACCTGACCTCAGTCCCTGGGACCCACACAACAAGGGGAGAATTGACGCTGGCTGGTTGTCTTCCACTCATGGTCTGTGGCACACACGCACGCGCGCACACACACATACACAATTTGTTTGCTTGTTTGTTTCTCTGTTTCTTGTTTGTTTCACTGCCCTAGAAATAGCTCTGTAGACCAGGCTGGCCTTGAACTCACAAAGATCCACCTGTGTTTGCCTCCCAAGTACTGGCATTAAAAATGTGCACCACCGTTTCCCAGCCTTGTGTGTGTGTGTGTGTGTGTGTGTGTGTGTATTTCAAAACAGGAAGCAGTAGCACTTCTGGAGTTAGAAAAATACTCTGAGAAGCATTGTTTAAGGACATTCCACAGTGTGGCATGTGACCATCTCAGAAGCTTTTACATAAGAGGAGGATCCTCTCTGAAATGGACATCCCTAACAAGGTAAGGCCAATGTGTTGCAGAGACACAGCTGGTCGCATGAAGAACAGTGGGTGTGCTCAGGTCTGCATGAGAGGCTGTAACTACAGACTGTATGATCTCATTAGGTATCCAGCACCCCCAATCTGGCAACTATCATCTCCATTATCCACAGAGGAACTGGGCCTCCGAGGCAGGATTCTGTCTGTAGTTGCCAAGGTAAGGATATACAGTTAGCCCCCTGTTGATACTCACTCCTCAACAGTGCTGCGGGCCACAAGACAGCAGAGTCTGCTTCCCTTTTTTCCAGTAACCCTGGGCACCCACCTGAGGGTTAGAACCAGCCTACACTGCACTTGTTCAGATACAGAAAGAATTAAGAATCCAAAACAAACAACCAAGCCCAGAGGCAGCGGTGTGGAGTGCTGGACCCCAAGGCAGAAGCCACACTAGTAACACATGCCTTTGGAGAGAGATGCAGTGAGCCACAGTGCATATTTAGGCCAAACTGCACCCTCGTAGACCAAACAATCACACAGATGAGGGGTTGGCAAATTTCTGAAATAGGCCAGATGGAACTCCATGGAGGATTGGTTCCAGGACCATCTTGTGGATACCAGAATCCACAGGCACTCAGATCTGCTGTGCACTTGTGTGCAATCTATACACACCCTCCTACGGATCTCTGGATTGCAACTAATGAGATGTAAATGCTATGTAAACAGTTGGAACGCCCCAGTGTTTCGGAAATAAAAACAAGGAAAGAAAGGGGCTGCGCATATTCAATCTAGAGGTGCTGATTCTGACTGAATATTTTTCAGTAAACAATTGGCTGAATCTGTGCCAGTGGATACAGACTCCTGCCTGTATTTTAGCCTTTGCAGGCTGTATAGGTTCTGTTTTAACCGCTTGGTACTGTTTCTGATGTACAGTTAAATGTAACATGGAGTGTACTCCTTCAACTTTATTATCAGTACTAGATTTCATATTTTATGCATTTTTTTACACAGAAAGAAATATGTTACATTTGAGTTTAAAAAAATTTTTAAATTTAAAATGCGAACAGTTTTCTACATTCATGGGTTCCAAACCAGCAGTCGGTTGGGTCTAGCCCGCGAGGTGTCCTCCGCTTTGCAGCTGTTATATGGGGTATAGACAAATTATGACACTGCCGTCTTTCAATTTTCTTAAACTCCCTCATCAAGTGTGTGTGTGTGTGTGTGTGTGTGTGTGTACATGTGCGTGGCTGTGTGTATGTGCACAAAAGTCAGAGAACAAACTTAGATGTGTTTGGGAATACTGTTACCTTGGTTTTGGCCTGGTGCTTGTCCATTAGGTCAGGCTGGCTGTCCAGTGGCCTTTGCCTCCTCAGAGCTGAGGTTCCAAATGTATGCTATGCACACCTTGCTTGTTTTAAAATGTGAGTTTGGGGATTGAACTGCAGTCCCTGAGGGAGAAACGTCACCTACCGTGTGTGCATTCTGGGGTGATGTCTTCAAAGAAGTATTGAGTGGCTTCAAAGGCAGAGTCGGGCTCGTCTTGATCGGAGGATGGCTCTGTGGGAGAGTGGTGGGCCGTGACTCAACAATAAGTTTCCACACTCAGGCAAATGTTGGGGGGGTAGGACCAAAAATGAAGTTATCCAAGAGGGATGGAGGACAGAACCACCTCAGAGGCCTCTGTAGGGGCCACTTTGTCTTTAACTCCATTTTAACCCCATAGCAGCATCGCTCTGCATTTTCTTCTCTGTCAGGGAGATTTCCCAAAGACTTTGAGATAATACTTTATGGGTCAATTGTAGGACACTGTTTGCTACACACACCCACATTTACTCCCATCGGAGATGTGAGTACATCTGCCTTCACTTTTATTTTTTTTATTTTTTATTTTTTTAGTATTTGATAGACTGGTTTAGAACTAAGCCCCAGGCCTCAGCAGCAGGCCCACCAGTGTTAAAACTGCTCCTCAAAACACAAGCCTTCAGCATCTCATTTTCTCCCTGGAATGTTTGTGTCCCACCTGCCACCAAAGGCTCTGTACCCTTTCTCTTGAAGAGAGGTGTGATGTCTTCTATGAGCTCAGCTCATTTCTGAGACAGGCAAAGGACAATCAAATCAAGGACACCCTCCTTCAGGAACGCGTGTGAAAAGCAGCAACTCGGCCTGGTCTTTGCGAAAGAATGGCAGGCAGACAGGCACCAGCAAAGAAGAGACATAGACTTAGGTCCAGGGCACCAGATGCACGCTGCCCTGTGTGGCCACTTACCTGGCAAGACATGCATTTTGTACAGGAGTTTGAGTTTCTCTGTGAGGTCCCCATGGCACGCAGCACCTAGGAATCATGGAAGAACCAGTGTGAAATGGGTCCTGTGAGTTCGTGATGTCCCCAGGCTTAGAGAGCTCTTGTAAAAGTCTACTTTTTATACAGTGAACCAAGGCATTGCGTGACAGCAGCTCTGCCTGGGACCTACAGGAGGATTGGTTCCAAATGCTTTGTTCTCAACTGTGCACTACAGAAGAGCTGGCCCTTCCTTGTCCTCAGTTTCCCCTTCGTGACACTAGACAACAACAGAAAAGTCTACCAATGACCCTGACACTGGGATCCCATGACAATAAAATTATATATATATATTAATACACACAATGATTTTAAATGTATCAGCTAGATTAATAGTTATATGTATTCTAAGTGATTTATTAATGGGAAAGATTAAAAAACTGGGACTTAATATCCTAAACAACTATGAATTCAGTAATAAAAGAAGAACACATTTAAGATTAACTCCAAATTACTCAATGCTTTTTTTTTAGTTTCCTGAAATGTTTTAATTTTGCTCTAACCTGCATTTTAGTTTTCTCTGACTTTATAAGGTTCAATACAAAATATCCTGCTACTTTCCTCTGAGTTACTCCTGAAATCAGAAAATCTTATGGAAATATATGTTTAAGTCCCCGAGGATGAGACAGTTCGGAAGAGGGAGTGAGGATTCGGAATCCAGATGGGAAGGGACATTAGGGTTATCGAGTCTCAGCAAGTCACCTGACTTTGCCTAGCTTTTGTTTCTTCCACGGTCAACAGCAACCTTAACAGTAGGCAGACAGACCCAAAAGGTTGGTGTCACCCACAGTCCTATGTTGAACCTTGACCTCCAGTGTGATGAAGTGATTGGTTTTGAGGGTGAGTAGGTCAGGAAGGTGCTGACAATGTGATCGGTGTCCTGACCAAAGGGACTCCAGGGGGACGCTTGCGTTTGTATCACTGTCAACACAAAGAAGGAACTGTCTACCGTATAAACTGACTGTGATCCACTGTATATACTGAATGTGATCCACTGTATAAACTGGCTGTGATCCACCATATAAACTAAATGTGATCCACCATATGAACTGAATGTGAACCACTGTATAAACTGAATGTGATCCACTGTATAAACTGACTGTGATCCACTGTGTAAACTGACTGTGATACACTGTATAAACTGACTGGGATCCACTGTATAAACTGACTGGGATCCACTGTACAAACTGACTGGGATCCACTGTATAATCTGAATGTGATCCACCGTATAAACTGAATGTGATCCACCATATAAACTGAATGTGACCCACTGTATAAACTGAATGTGATCCACTGTATATACTGACTGGGATCCACTGTATAAACTGACTGTTATCCACCATATAAACTGAATGTGATCCACCATATAAACTGAATGTGATCCACCANATATGAACTGAATGTGATCCACTGTATAAACTGAATGTGATCCACTGTATAAACAGAATGTAATCCACTGTATAAACAGAATGTAATCCACTCTATATACTGACTGGGATCCACTGTATAAACTGACTGGGATCCACTGTATAAACTGAATGCGATTCACTGTATAAACTGACTGGGATCCACTGCATAAACTGACTGGGATCCACTGTATAAACTGAATGTGATTCACTGTATATACTGAATATGATCCACCGCATAAACTGAATGTGATCCACCATATAAGCTGAATGGGATCCACTGTATAAGATGAGTGGGATCCACTGTATAAATTGAATGTGATTCACTGTATATACTGAATGTGATCCACCATATAAACTGAATGTGATCCACCGTATAAGCTGAACGGGATTCACTGCATAAACTGAATGGGATCCACTGTATAAACTGACTGGAATCCACTGTATAAACTGAATGGGATCTACTGTATAAACTGACTGTGATCCACTGTATATACTGAATGTGATCCACTGTATAAACTGAATGTGATCCACTGTATAAACTGACTGGAATCCACTTTATAAACTGACTGGGATCCACGATATAAACTGAATGTGATCCACTTTATAAACTGAATGTGATCCACTGTATATACTGAATGTGATCCATTTTATAAACTGAATGGGATCCACTGTATAAACTGACTGGGATCCAGTGTATAAACTCAATGTGATCCACCATATAAACTGAGTGTGATGTTCCCTTGATCTTGGAGTTCTCACCCTCTAGGACTGTGAGCCATTTATTTCTCTTGCGTAAAAATTACTCAGTCTAAGAAGCATTTTGTTCAAGCAGCTGGAACTGACTGAGACAGGCAGGTGACAGTGACTTTTACTCAGTGTGACAGTAACTGCACAAACTGTGTCCACAGGCTGTTGGAATTCTAACCTGCAGTTTGTAGCCCATGCCTTAGGGCAAAGTAAAAACATGTATAGAAAGCACTGGCTCAGGACAATACTGCAGGAGTGTTAGCCTTCATCGGTTCAAAGCAGTTTGCATTTTATATAAACTTTAAGCTCCTTCACATAAGCCTGCCTGAAGTATGTGCACAAGGCTATATCTAATTACAGTGAGAGACTTACTTAACCCAAGAGGACTTTCCCCGAGTAATACACTTCCAGCTTCCTCTGGCCATTATTTCTGCAGGGGCAGAGAATGTTTTCTGGAGCCATCATTGGCTCTATGCTGGTCTTTCATCTTGGCCTGGATACACCATTTAAAGCATATGGTGCAAGGCACAATTGGTTATTGCTGGCTGTCAGTTTAATAGTACCTAGATTCACCTGGGCATCTAAGAGGGAGTTTCTAGATTGAGTTCATTGGTGTTAGAAAACACATCCTAGATATTAGTGTTAACATGACGTGGGGTGTGTGGGCTCCCAGACCAGATGAGGGACAGTGGAGCATTCATTGCCCATGTCCCGGACATCTCCCAGAGAGCTTCTCCCTGCGCTAATCAGACCTGAACCCACTCAACTCCAAACAGACAAAGGCCATGTCAAGTTAGAATCAATTAAGCTTCTGTTTCCCTGCCAGAGAACCGGCTGTCAGAAATCATGTGGCCAGCAGTCTGCTAACAAACGTAACTGATGTGCTTGGAAAGCCCCTGCCTCCCTGCTGCTTCCTCCCTGCACTGCCTCCCACAGGCTTCTCAATCAGGGCATTAAAAGCCACATATGCAACTTATGTGCATTAATTGGGTTGCAGATGCGAATTAGGCGCATTTCCCCCCTTGTTTGTCTGTCCTCCCTCCCCTTGCTTCAGGAAACAGCTGACCTGTGACATAATCTCCGGGGCTGTACTCAAAGCGCCCCAGCTCCCCTGCATTCTGGCTGATTGGGGTCAGGGGGACCCACAGGGTTGGAGTCCCAGACTGAACAGGGGTGAGACAGCAGCTGAGCTCCTGACTGCAGGTGCACGCTCCTGCTGCCAATGCTTTCCCCACTTTGATGGGCCCCAAACTGTGAGCCAAGGCAAGCCCGTCAGCCTTAAGTCAGTCGTTAGAAAAGGAACAGACGCAAAGGCACCATATGGGCACACCTCTGAGAGAAATTCATTCTGACAGCCAGACATAAAACTTCTTACACCCCAGCCTCACATCAAGTGGGCCAAGCTCTTTTACCACACATTTTCTTCATCCAATTATAAATGGAACAAGAGGCCAGCAACAATACAGGGACACGAGCAAGGTAGATAGGGGGCAGCCTGTGCCCTGCTTGTCAGGTGGATGGTGTGTGTGCATGTGTGTGCATGCTTGTGTGCATGTGTGTGTGTGCATGTACTCGCTTGTCCTAGCTGTGGGTACTCCTTTAGCCAGGAAACAGACAGGAAAGACTTCCACTTAGACAGTGAGATACCATAATTTTCCAGTCTTTTATTAAAATAAATTTAATGTTACTTAGAAAATAACATAAAATTGCATATTAGACAGGTTTACCTATGGTCAATTATTTTTATATAGGACATATTTTTTAATTATTATATTTGTTTTGTAAAACAGAAGCATACAGTCTACCATCTAGATTATTGGTTTTCGACCTTCCTAATGTTGTGACCCTTTAATACAGTTCCTCATATCGTAGTGACCCTCAACTATAAAAATATTTTTGCTGCTACTCAGCTGTGACTTTGCTGCTGTTATGAATCATAGTGTAAATATCCGTGCTTTTCAGTGCTCTTAGGTGACCCCTGGGAGAGAGCCGTTTGACCTCCAAAGGAGCTGCGACCTACAGGTTGGTAACTACTGACCTAGATACTTCTTTTTCTCTAGGAAACCTATCAGTGTTGTATGATTAATTACATTAGGATTTTACTGCCACAGACATTCTCCATTAATGTATTTTTTTAAAAGCCTACGTCATGTTAATTACTTATGTCTATGATTGTGTGTATGTGTGTGTGTGTGCACGTGTGCATGCCACAGCTCTTGTATGAAGGTCAGAGGACACTCTTGGGGGTCGGCCCTTTTTCTCCATTCTGGGGACTCTGGAGATTGAACTCAGATCATCAGGCTTGGCAGCAGGTGCCTTCACTGTTGGGCCACCTTACAAGCACTCTGATGATATATTTTGAACTCATGCTGACGTCTGTCTCATGTAGAAGGCTGTAGATTGTCCGTATAATACAGCTGTTAACTAAACACGATCTTACAACCGGCATGCAATCCTTGTCTGTGCTCTTCCTTCCTCCAGACCCAGTGTAGGGACTCTGAGGGAAGCAGAGAGGAACCCCAGGTTACAACCCCATTGACCCCATCCAACTTATGCAAGAATATCTCATCCACTTACTCAGGCCAGAGACGAACTCTCGGAAGTTAATTAAGGAGTCCCCGTTCTCATCTAACAGCTGGAACAAGCGGGAGGCCAGCACATCAGAGTGAGTGCCGCATGCCCAGGGAAAGAGAAGCACGAACATGCCCTTGAACTGCTCAAAGTCGATGCGGTACTGCTCCAGGTACGGCAGGCTGGGGTCGTGCCTGTCCAGGGCATTGCTGCTCCCGCCCCAATAGCAGCTGGTTAGGTGTTCAGCCTAAAAAACGACACAGAGCGGTTACTCCCACTCATTGAGCCCCAAATCACAGTGTTACCCCCAGCAGGGCATTAGGTCTGCAAGCGCGTGCTCTTCTTGTCACATGCAGGTACCCTAACTTGAGAACCTGGATGTCTAAGAGATGTCGGGGAGAGAATGAAGAGCTTGGCCAGCAATAACTTCCTGATGCTCTGCATAGAAATCAGTGCCTAATTCCAAGAATGCAGGACCATACTACACTCACTGATCAATTATCTACACATATTTGGCCTACCCACCAAAAAGAGAAATAGTAGCGCCCTCTAGTGATTAAGAGATAAGTGAGCACATTGGGGAGACCCCCTAAGTCTCAAACTCTGCTCCCCTAAGGAGCTGCCCAAAGGATGTTGGTGGTGTCCTTTATGCTTGTCCTTGGACTCTTTGAACTGCACCAAAGAGTCACATTTAGATCTATTGGTGGCTTTTTTTTTTGAGACAATATTTCATGCAAGCTCGGTTGGTCTCAAATTTGCTCTGTAGTCAAGGATGACCTTGAACTCCTGAAGTTCCTGCCTCAAACTCCCAGACATTGGGCTGAGAGGCATAAACCACCACATCTAGCTGCAGATTTAGTCCAGAGAGTAAATTAGAGATTGTGACAAGATTGTTTCTTGTGTGATAGAGCCTTGTAAACCTTATCCCTGCCAAATGCCACATTCTAATCTGAGACACTGGTAATAACAGTGACAAAAATGGTTTTGTAGAAGAAAAGAATTATATTAAAATGATTAGGTTTTTATTTTTCTAGTACTAATAGTAGCTTAATGTAAAACACAGAAATTAAACCCATGGTGCTCTTCCCTAGACATGTAGACAGTTCTTGTTAGGGTTTGGGTGTGAACCACCCCCACAACTTGGCTATATGTTAAAAACTTGGTCTCAGCCAGGCGATGGTGGTGCATGCCTTTAATCCCAGCACTCGGGAGGCAGAAGCAGGCAGATCTC
>LOJH01007528.1:20845-32252 GCA_001685095.1 Ellobius talpinus
CACACACACACACACACACACACACACACACACACACACACACACACGAGTAACCATCAAAGGCCAAGTTCAGTGGCACAGGCCTTGCTAAGATTTTCTAGGATTCAAGAGGCTGAGCTAGGAGGATTAAGCACTTCTGGGACAGGGCAAGGCGGTGCAGAGGTTCCTCCATCTTGTATTCTTGTTGAGGCCTTTGCAGGATTGACTAGAATTTGGAATCCTTGATGGAGAACCCCATGGAAAATTACCCAGCTCTATTCTAGAAACCCGAAGTCAGGATGTCCTAATTAACTTACCTAACTTACTTTAGCCTGCCTGTATGGAACTCCCTACGCTAACTATCTCAGTGCCTGTTAAACTGTTTGCTTTTGTGAAAGTGCCAACCGAGATACCAGGACATAGTTTCTGCCTTTAAAAGCCCAGTGATCTGGACATTCGAGGCCACACCTAGCTCCTTGAATACCTGGGTGTGGTCCCGGTTGACTGGAATCAGGATTTTTCAATTGACTATAACCCATGACTGAGTGGTCATCTCTAGTGAGATATTGGTAACGATTAAAGGATAGCCCAAGAGACATGACAAGACTTTTTCTCAGTAAAAATAAATTAAATTAAAAATACATAAGTAAACAATTGTCATATCTGGAACTACATACTTCAGGAGATTTCTAACTACTTAGTGTGGGAATAAGGAATGAGTCATCTACGAAGCTTTCCCATAATGACTCCTCAGTCCATTGTGTGTGAATCTGACATGCTTTTAGATCATTTGTCAAAGGGCCAGAGCTTGTCATACCACTTACAACAGGTTAAGGCTCACGAGAAATCCCGGAATCCACTCAGCGTCCATCTCTGAGAGCAAAACTGTTAGCTCATAAGCAGTTGCCTGCCTCCGACAACCAGTTCTCACAATGTAAAAGGGGACAGGGTTTCTGTCTGTTCCCAAACATAAGTCTAAACTTAATCCCCTGTTGCCGCAGCACTGACAGGAAGGGCCTTATCTGCAGGTGTTTAGGTTAGAAAGGATGCTTTGGAAAGGGCTTGCAGAAGCAGGTTCTTTTTCCCAAACTTCGGCCCCATGAGGTCACGGTTCCTCCCACTGGCAGGACACAGATGGTGTCCAAGGAAACAGAAAGATGAGGCTGTAATACATAAGCACCTGACCTTAGGCTTCCAAGGCTCTAGAACCATGAGAAATCCATCCTTAGTCTTTTTGAAGCAGTTGGACTGTTGTATCTATGACGGCAGCGCAAGCTGGATTGAGACACGGTAGGAGAGGCAGTATGGGACCCGTGCCCAGCTGAGCTGGGAAGAAACCCTGGCACTGTTCCCCACGGCTGGGAAGCACACCTACCTCGTAGGATGTTCCTAGGAGTCCAAAGATGTCCACCGCAGGGCAGGGCCCCACGTCGTCACTGAGCAGCGAGTGGAGATGAGGGATGGGAGGCAGGGTACTGTCTTTGTTGGTCACACTGTCTAGGTACCTTGGTTAAGACATAAACCAGCTATCACTAGAAAGGAACTCGAATGCCTCAGTTATAGATCTCAGATTGTACCTATTAAATCAAAAATGTAAGATTTCCTTGTTTCTGTTGTTTGTTTTTCTCTTCCTCTTTGAAGTCCTGGGGATTGGATCTAGCGCCTTCTGCATGCCAAGCAACTCTACGGCCCCAGTTCCCTTTCTACTTTTTATTTTGAGACTGGTTCTCACTAAGTTGGCAAGGCTGGTTTTTAATATATGATCCCCCTGCCTCAGCCTTCTGAGCAGCTGGGATTACACTGAGCAACACCAGGCCTTACTAAGATTTTCTTAACAGCAGAAACAAACACCCTTTCCCTTTAAAGAAAAAGAATATTGGGCTCGCGAGATGGCTGAGGGCTAAGAGCACTTGCTGTGTGGTCCTGAGGGCTGGAGTTTGGGTCCTAACACTCCTGTCACAAGCCAGGTGCCCTGCACACTGCAATTCCAGCTCTAAGGGCAGCAAAGACAGAAGCCAGGAGGATCTCTGGGGTTCATTGGCTTCCAACTTCACTAAGGAAACATGAGTCCCAGCTTTAGGGAGGGACCCTGCCTCAAAAGGCTTGTTGGTGAGTGATGGACAAAGAGATGCCCAGTGCCCTCTGCATATGTTTATGTGTGTATCTATGCTCACCTGCATAGATACACACATAAACATTGTACACAACCAGATAATAAATATACCTTAAAAATGGAAAAGAATATGTCCTTGGTCACAGAGAATAGTAGGTCTTTTGATCAATTAAGTCAAGCTCCTGAGGTGGCCTCAAGGTCAGACATAGCTTACCTTCCCAGAACCGTCATGGCCTCCCCGTCGTCCTTGCAGTTGAGAAGCTTGTCCACGTTGGCGTCCAGCACAGCAAGGGCCAGCTGGAATATCACTTTGATTCCTTCATAGAAGAAACAGTCCACGACCACCACTGCGCTCTCAAACGGCATCACACTGAGAAACAGCGTAAGGAACCATGACAAGGAGATGGTAGAAATCACGCCCAGGTCCTGCATGCAGTCGTACAGCTGTGGGACATAGTCTCGTGCCAGCTCCTCAAAGACTCCCTGGTCCACCAGGGCCCCTGAGTGGGTGACAGGAAAGGATCGGTTAGCCTTGCACCTTCCTGGAGAACCAGATCAAACGGATGGGCTGTGTTCGTCTTTCATTTCTGTTGCTGTGACAGGACGCCCTGAGGAAAGCAGCTGGGGGGGGGAGGGTTGAACTGAGCGCACAGGTCCAGGATACAGTTCATCACCGCAGCATGAGCGTGGCAGCTCTTTACACCCACAGGCGAGCAGAGAAAAATGAGAATGTTCATGCTCAGTGATCAGCTAGCCTTCTCTGTGCCCACGCAACCCAGGGAACGGTGCTGTCCACTCAGGCTGGGGCTTCTTAGATCAATTAAGGCAGTTAGGACAATCCTCCTCAGATATCCCCACAGGCTCACCTGATCTGGTGATCAATTCCTCATTGAGATTCTCTTCCCCCAAAGTGACAGTAAGAACAGACCATCACACTGCTAAGCCCTTGTTTATGCAAATACTCTTTAGCTGTGGGATCCCAGGCATTAACTGCCTTTCAAAACTTTATTTTTTTAAGTATTTATTTATTATGTATATAATGTTCTGTCTGAATTTTTGCCTGCAGGCCAGAAGAGGGCACCAGATCTCATTATAGACGGTTGTGAGCCAACATGTGGTTGGTGGGAATTGAACTCAGGACCTCTGGAAGAGCAGTCAATGTTTTTAGACTCTGAGCCATCCAGCCCTCAAAGCTTTATTTATTTATTTATTTATTTTGTAAAGAGATTCTAGTTGTCCATGTTTACCATTGGCTTGCTGACACTTTAAGCTGGTGCCACACAGGTCTTTTTCCTGGATTTAGAATCACCTAGGAGACACACCTTTCAGCATTCCCAGGAAGTTGTTACTGGAGAAGTTTAACTAGGATGTGAGGGGCCACCCTGAATGTGGGCATCACTGTCCTAAGGGCATGGTCCTGGACTAAACACAAAAGGGGACATCAGACTGAGTACCAACATTCATGTCTGTTTGCCGAGCGGGACCCAGTGTGACAGCTGCCTTGTGCTCCCTCTGCTGTGACTTCCCCAAATGGTGGACTGTAGGGAAAACTCAGAGCCACAACAAACTCTTCCTCCCTTAAGCTGGGATTTGGCTCTGAGGAGATGAACTAACATGATGCTACAGTCATTTTCCGATTGAGACAGGCTAAGGTGTTTAACCACAGCTACACACACCTACAACTCTGGTGTTGTAGTAGTCGGGAAGCATCCGCTCACACAAGGCCACGAGGAGCCAGAATGCCTCCTCCTCCTTGGCGTAGAGAAGCAGCACTGAGGTGACGATGTTCATGGCCTAAAGGGAGGAGAGAGGAAGCCGTCAGCCACAGTCCGCTTACAGCGGGTGGATTTTCACAGACGCCATCTTGTTGAGGGGCTGTGCCCACTCTGAGTTACTCCAACCCGGAAGCCAGCAGGACTTCAGGGCATGCCGTTCGCCAAGCAGCTTCTGGCTTGTGTTTTGAGAATGAAGGGTGATTGCGTACCCGCGTGAACCCTCAGACATGAGGATACAACGGGAGCAGCTGCCATCACCCTGTTTTCTGATACCCAGTGAGTGCACGCAGGACAAGCAGGCAGAGGGCTCCGGGTCGTCCCAGGGTTATCCCCCTGTTGACAAGACTGCCTGGTCTGCTCCTCCACCCACCCACCCAGCTCTGGATTTCTTGCTCCCATGCAGGCTTGCCTGTTTCCCTCTACAGCTCTGTCAAACCTGTGACCTTCAGCATCTGGGTCCCTTATCAGCACAGGCTCTATTTACATTCACATCAGTCTGTGACTGAAAGCAGAGACTCTTCACTGTCTCTTTAACCCTCTGGATCCATTTCACAACCCAGACAGACAGAAAGACACATAGACTGACAGACTGTATGATGTTTCACATGAAAGTTAATAGTAGTAATCAAGATTGGAATTAAAACCTTGTATTAAGGGCTGGAGAGATGGCTCAGAGGTTAAGAGTACTGTCTGTTCTTCCAGAGGTCCTGAGTTCAATTCCCAGCAACCACATGGTGGCTCACAACCATCTGTAATGAGATCTGGTGCCCTCTTCTGGCCTGAAGGGATACATGCAGGCAGAACACTGTATACATAATAAATAAATCTTTAAAAAACAACAACAAAAACCTTGTATTAAGCTGGGTCAGACTGCCACGAAGGTGGAAGTAGCTGGCAAATTGCTACCATTAAACCCCCAGCACCTTGTGGATTTATTGTTATTCAGGAAATTCTGGAATTATGGAATGACACTTATGTGTTTGTCTATGTCTTTGATATAGTTCACTCACAACATTGCCTAGAAAAGAAAGGAAGAAAGGAAAGAATGAAAGAAGGAAGGAAGGAAGGAAGGAATAAAAATTAGTCTTTCTTGCAGGTGCCAATAAACTCCCAAGAAAAGCCAGACAAATAAGCTTAGGATTTCCATGCCACAAAAGCTTGCTGAGTATTCTGCGTTCTGTTTGCTTAGGCCCTTCAGAATGGAAAGTCCTCTCAGTGATTGCTCAGGGTCTTCACAGTTTACCTGAGTCAGACATGTGCAGGCAAGCCCTGACCCCAGAGCCTCTGCCCCAAGCCTGGTTAACAAAGCTCTCAGCCTGCTAAATCCTTTCAATATTCTTAATCCTCAACTCCGGGGAGGTAAATATTTCCCTTTCACCTCCCATAAACAGTTCCTATAACCAAGTACACAGGGCTCCAGGCTGTCCGCAGAGAACAAGGCAACCTTTCAGAACTGGAGCCCTTCTCCCTTATTTCCATCAAGGAAAAGATGCTCAGATGAACAAAGGTGATTAAATTCTAAAGTAACCAGATTTCATTAAAAGATATTATCAGAAAGCCCATAACTACTAAGCGGCTCAACAGTAACTGTCCCTTAATTAAAAAATGAAGATCAAAAGATAAAAATGAATTCTATTTTGTCAGAAGCCAAGTAGCTCCTGAGTTTCCTTTGATCTTCCAGAAACCAATACCCACTCATCAGAGTTGTGCAATATAAATCCCCTAAAAGGTGTTTAACTGAAAAGGTTCTTTCTTGCAAGCCTTGTTGTTTTAAGGGAAGCGGTTATTAAAATTCCACATGAGAATTAGCCTGTGGGTTCTAGTCCAAGGTCACAACCAAGGTCAGTTCCTCAGCCATTCAGGCAAGACAGAGGTCCATGGCTCTAATTTCTCATGGGTTCTGTATGAGACGTGAGAGTCAGGGGAGCAACGGGACAAGGTCACCAGCCTTGAACGCTGCCACCAGAGAGAAAAAAACAACACTATAAAGTTAATGAATGGATTTGGAGATACATTTAAATTAAGTACTATTAAAACAGATAATGTAGCATAGGGAAACAGGTGTGTGTGTGAGAGAGAGAGAGAAAGAGAGAGAGAGACAGAGAGAGACAGAGAGAAAGAGAGAGAGAGAAGAAGAAAAAGAATGTGTGTATATGTGTATATGTAGGAGAAAGATTAGTGTGCCTAAGAGTTACGTCTCCTTCAGCTTTTCCATGGACGGTCCAGAAAAATCCATCAATAATGTGGTCTTTGTGTCTGGATCAACTGTCTTATAGTCTCCCAATGGTCACTCATGCTCGAGGTACCAGTACAAGACAGTATTTTAATTTTGTGTGGGCAATATTCTTTTTGTTAGACTGCATTAAAACATTCACTTCAACCTGTGTTAAAGCATAGCTCCAGTGTGTGAAAAGCTGTAGGTTCAGTGGCGTAAGCAGTCCCGGCTTAAGAAGATGCAGTAGGGCACGCCTAACAAGCATGGCGTGCAGCTGAGTTCTGTGCCCCCAGGATGCCACGGTAGGCAGGTCAGGGGTCATCAGAAGACCCTCACTAGTCAGTCAGTCCCTCAGCTAAGGACCATAACTGCAACGCCGCCGCCGTTGGCTCCCTTCTCAGGCAGTGGTTATCTATCATGGTGGTGGTGCTCCTTCAGAGACCTTGCCAACATCCGGGGGGTTTTAATCTTCGGGTCAGGGGTTTATATTGTGGCCTGGTGGATGCGAGTCCGAGATGTTGCCGAAAAGGCAGCACGGCACTGGGCAGCTCCCAGGACCAAAGATTCCCTCGCTGTAGAAACAATGCGCTCCCATTGAGAAACCACTCCGTGCACTTGGAGATGATGGAAAAGCACTTCGCTAGCGCTAGCGTGTGTGCATGGTAGGAACGCCCAAGATGGCCTTGGCCCCCATGGGAGTTTACTAACTTCTATGCCCCTCACAGGTCCCAGCTCCAGTCACACTGGGAACAACTGAAACAGAGACAGGGCTTGCGAGTCTGGCCATTGGGCAGATAGAGGCTCAGCAAAGACAGTGTCACTGTTATTTTTTAAGGACACCAGGGTCGTTCTTTGAAAATAGTGCTCGCCCAGGATCATCTGCCCATCTGGCAGGACTCAACACTGGCTGTGACCCTGAGCTGCCCTCACCCCCAGCTAGCTGCCTGCTGAAGGCGTGTTCTTTGTAGAAGGGCCTGATGGCTGACCAGCTCTGGTGAACAGATATTGACGTCCCAGCATCATGAATTTTGCTTATATCTAAAGGTCTGGTTAGCATACTGCTTATCTTCAGGGTATTAGTGGACAGCACCCCCTTAGCTAAATTCTACTTTGTGTGGTTGAATGTCTCCTAAGCAGATCATTAACAAAAAACCTTTACAACATCCGTTCAACCACTTTGAGTTTCTCCTACATCTCTCTAACCCACAATGTCCGATGGTGTCAAGGTTGAGGCACCCTGCTGTAGTGACTCCATTAGCACAGAGAGAGCCTTCCTGTCCATTATCTGCTGGCAAACAAAACAAAAGAAATGTCTACTTTGTTGGAATAAATGTTAGGCAGGAGGTTAGCTCCGCAGAGGACTGACCAATGAGGCCCTACGGACTGGACATGATGAACAATGGGTGGGTCAGCCTGGAGTCTCCCAGACAGAGGTAAGGACCAAAAGCTGATAGGGGAGTGACCTAGCCAGCTCAGAGTCCTCCAGGGGAAGAGGTATAGAGTGCTGTTGCTGTTTCCCCACATAAACTTTTCAGCTTTGGAGTCCTTACCCTCATATGCATGCCCTGGCTTCCCACATGTCTCCTTACAGCACACTGGAATCTGTGTAGAGCAGTATTTTGAGAAAAAGCAGCCCCTTTCCTAAGAGTGATCATGCTGAGGGAGGAAAGATGGTGGGAGAACCTGGAGAAGCGGATTGCAAGCCTTCTGCCTGCCAGGTTCCGGGCCATTGCTGCAAGGCTGGGCCAGCTCCGGCTTCCTTGCTTACTCTAAACTCCTGGCTGGTTGATTTGGTGCAGGGTCTCATCTGAATGCTCCGCTGTCAGGATCATAGGAAGTGAGGTTGGATCAAGACTGGAGGACACTTTGAATCCTCCCCAGACATAAATTCATGGCAATTACCTGGCAATACCCTATGTTGGGATTGCGAAAAGCATAAGCCGTTAACACTCTCCTCAGAGCGGCGATGCCCATTTCGTTCTGGAAGGCTGGGTGTTCTGGGAGGGAGCGGTGTAAGTCTCTCTCAATCTCCTCGGTGGCGAGATTGTACTTTCCCATAGACTTCTCCACTAGGTCCTCATAGTACCCAGGGTGTGTGGCCTTTTCGTTGATGGCCCCTGGGAAGCACACAACAAACAGGACATCAAAAAAGCTGAAGTCTTACTCTTCCGCTATAGACAGCAGGGGCTGGCTGACTCTGCTTTCTCACCCATCAAAGGAAATCTAAAGAAAAAAAAAATCACCTCAAAGGGGAAGGGTGTTTTCACTGACATCTAGACTGACCGTTTGTCTGTGCCTCCTTCCCTCTCAGTCCCTCAGCAACATGGCTCCTCCACCTTCCCACACGAGCTAGAGGGCCACGAAACTGCACTCCAAGCTCACACAGATTGCTGAGGGCTGACACAGGAAGTCAGCCAGACTGAGTTCTCACTCTCAGTGAGTTCTCACTCTTTGCTTTTAATTTAGGAGAAGATTTGTTAAAATTTCACTTGGGAAGGAGGAATGCATCTCAGGAGCGCCTGTCCGGCCTGTCTCTTAAAGATCAGCTGCAAAGCACGCAGCAGTGGAGACAGTCGTGTAGAAGGAAGCCGCGGAAGAGGTAAGGGCTTTTTCTAACGCAGCAGGCAGGGGCAAGGTTGAGGGTCCTCCTAGTAACGATGGGTCCCTACTACTGAAGGGGGACCCTTGGATTGTAGGCAGGGGGTTGCAGATGGGGCAAAGTTGCTGGTTTGAGATATTCATGTTAAGATCCTTGAAGACGGAAAACCCCTGGGTATGCACATTATCTAGAGTTCAATATCAATGTGAATTTACATTGCCATCAGGAAAACTGAGCTCCCACACGCAGAAGAATGGACTGCACCCTCGCCTCACACTAAGGTCCCAATCAACACGTATGGATCATAAGCCAAAAAGCCACCAGAGGAAGACAGGGAGGACATTTCATGATAGAGCAGGTTTTGGATATGATATCAACCATATCATCACAGGCAGTAAAAGGAGAAACAGGTGCGATCATGTAAGCTCAAAAGCTTGGCTCTTAAAAGAGAGCAATCGACAGAGTGCAAAGGAGACAGACAAGACATAAGAAAACACAAATAAACCATGCATCCAACAAAGAGCAATTATCCAAAATACAAAACTGTACAAGAAATTTGGGTGTCTCAGTAAGGGTGCTCCTCATGCAAGCCTGGTCCCTGAGCTTGATCTCTGGAAGCCAGAGCAGAAAGAGAATTAACACAAAATACATTGTTCTCTGACCGCCACACGTATGCTGTGGCACACACACACACACACACACCATATACACATACTAATAAACAAAAGAATAAAAAAAAGTGGGCTGGAGAGATGGCTCAGCAGTTAAGAGCATCTGCTGCTCTCGAAGAGGACCCAAGTTCAGTTCCTGGCAGCCACATCAGGCATCTCACAAGTATCTGTACCTCCTGCTCCAGAGGACTTGGTACCTTGTACTGGTCCCCAAGAGAACCTACACAAATGGCAAATACACACACAGACGCCAGAACATAAATGATACCGATACTAATATTTTTTAAATATACAGGAAAGTCATATAAAACAATAGCCAAAAAAAGCACAAAGTACGAACAAACCAAAAAAAGCCCCATCAAAAGCAGACAAAGAGACAGACACTATTCAAAAAGGGACATAGCACTGGGCAACAAGTACGTGAGAAGGTACCGCCCATTACTAATCACTAGGCAAATGGAAACAAAACCAAAGTAGGGAAAATGAATATATTAAAGATGCAGGATAAATATACAAAAATAAACTCCATGTATATATGCTAGCAATGACCAAATGTCAAATGAAAGAAAGCAATTCCATTTCTGATAGGATCAAAAGTGGAAATATTTAGAAGCGGAATGAAATAACTGCCAGACTTAACACATTGCAAGCTACAAGCAGCTCAAAGAAACGAACAGAGATCCGAACAGGAGATCCTCTGCCATAGACTGGAGCTGCCACGATGGGAACCCACACCACACTCACTTGCAACTCAACACAGCACCCATCCAAACCACAGGAGGCCTTGCTGTGGAGACTGATTAGCTGACCTCAGACTCTCTGGAAATGCAAGTGGCCCTACTGGCCAAAACGATCTTGAAAGGAAAAACAGTTTTTGGAGGGCTCATATTCCTTTGCCTCACAACTTATTACAAAGTTACAGGAATTGAGGCTGTGCAATACTGGCATAGACAGATATATAAATCAATGGCTTAAAACTTGCAATCTAGACATAAATCCCCATACTTGCTGTCCTTTTTGAGAAGTTAGGACAACTCAATTTGGGGAAGCAGAGCCTTTCTAAGAAATCATGCCAGGACAATACAACGTTCCTATGGAAAGGAGGGGAGTTAGGCCATTCCTTCTGTCACACAGAAGGCAACTCACATGCACCAGTGAGTTAAATCTCATGACTCATTAGAAATACAGGTCCAAGCCCATGGTTCTCAGTCTTCCTGGCACTGTGACCCTTTAGTACAGTTCCTCATGCTGAGGTGTCCCTAACCATAAAATTATTTTCATTGCTACTTCATAACTGTAATTCTGCTACTGCTATGAATTGTAATATAAATATCTGTGCTTTTGGATGGTCTTGGGTGACTCCCATGAAAGGGTTGTTCAACCCCCAGGGGTCGGGATCCACAGGTTGAGAACCACTAATCTAAGCTTTTATGATTAGAAGTGCAGTGACAAAAGAAAAATCATACTCCCTCGAAATCTGAGAAACAGCGCTTCAAAGCATGCAGAG
This sequence comes from Ellobius talpinus, assembly GCA_001685095.1. Classification (NCBI taxonomy): domain Eukaryota; kingdom Metazoa; phylum Chordata; class Mammalia; order Rodentia; family Cricetidae; genus Ellobius; species Ellobius talpinus. Next base: position 31,705 of record LOJH01007528.1, read on the forward strand.
AGCAAAAACACAGGCAGCAGAATGGAATGGTTTGAAAACTTTCCTCAGATACTTGTATCCAAAACCAATTCAAAGACTCTCATAACCTAGTAATTGAAATATTACAAAATTAAAAATGGGCAAAGGACTTCAGTAGATATTTTTACAGAAAAACTATATAAGCACCCAATAACTGATTGAGGAAATTCATCAAAACCACAATTAGAAAACTGGCCAAACTGCAGAGAGTAAGTGTCTGTGGGACACTCAGCTCTGAATGGGGTACGGGAACTGTCCCCAAGGCTCAGGGGACAACACAGAACAGGGGGTGGAAAGACCCTTAGAATGGCAAAGACTGCTGTCAACCGGTGTCTATTGGACTTGAAGGGGCAGAAGCTCCTGAAGCTGTGCCCCTAGCTGAGGTGCTGCTGACAACTGATGGCTACTGTGGACGGAAGAGTCAGTTTTCTTCAGGGATGTAGCAGCTGGTATGCTGACTACACACAGTGTATGGCCACATACCCATATGCATAGGGCAATATTAATGGGATTCAGTTGGTTTTACAAAG
>LOJH01007529.1:7829-30873 GCA_001685095.1 Ellobius talpinus
AGCAGAGTCAGGCAGATGCATGAAGCTCTGGCCCAAGATGGACGTGGGTTAGAAGCTTCCCGGTAAGCCACGACCCAGTGGTGATACACAGATTACTAGATATGGGGTAAGCAAGATGTGAGAGTTAGCAAAGAAGAGGCTAGATATAATGGACCAGGCAATGCTTAAATGAATACAGTTTGTGTGATGTTATTTCGGGTGTAAAGCTAGCCGTGCGGGAGCTGGGCGGGACGAAAAGCAGGCCTGCTCGCCCCTTCACTATAGTTGTAGGAAAACAAATGTGAATGGAGAAAAAGGAAACCACCCAATTAAGTGAACCCACTTCCCCTCAAAAAAAATCAGAATTATTTGATTTCTTATGTTAAACAAGAAAGGTGTTAAATAAAGCATCTATTTCTTAGATCACACAGTAACACTTCTTTAGATCCATTTCTAAGGAGAATACAGACCCCTTTCTACTAAAATTATGCCCCCCATTTATTGTTTACTAATAATAGCTCTTTATTTTTTCTAAAGTGTTTACTTGGCTCAATTTGAACTATAATAGGTGGTGGGGAAAGAAAAGAGGGAGGTGGTGCAAAGTAAAATGAAATTAAACATTTGTGAAGTAATTTGATACAGCTTTAGTTAGTATTCTTGGGAAAAGAACAAAGACTACACTACATTTATTTTTTAGTCAGCTTAACTGATGCACCTTGTATGAGCTAAAAGGAATGAAACAAGTCCCATTTCCAAAGCAAAACAAAAATACTAGCATCTCATAACTTGGGAACCGCATTTAAACTGTTGGTCCCTCTTAATCTAAATGGTGCCTCATAAGCCAAGGGATTTTCAACTAAGAACCTGCTGAGTTTTTGCCTATGTCACACAAGAAACCTCCCTGAAAGTTGTGATTATTATTAGGTTCTGAGTTTTTCACTGTTGTCTCTCAATGGAACTATAGCTGTAAAGGACCTTATATTTTAAGCTTTAAATTCAACCATACCTGGATTAACTGGCAATAACTATAATTTCTCAATTATTTATTAATGTATGTCAATAATGTGGGATTTTGATATTAATACAAGGATAAATATCTAAAGCTGCTAAAAACAAAGAAAATCAAAATGTAATTAGTCCTGATCAGAAGAAATTCGTACAAATTACACAGCTGTAAAAGTTGCACACACACACACACACACACACATATATGGTCCTAGAAAAGACCCCAAAGAGGACCAACAGCAATGTTTGGAATAACAAAAGTGCTTTACTAAGGCAGTTTCTTCTCATAGAGAGAAAGCAGCTGAGGCAAGAGTTGTTTCTGTTACTGAGACAGAACTTGGAGGGAGGAAAGAAATCCTTAGTCATCAAATTCAGCCAGTAATTTTGCCCTAAGATTAGGAAGAATTGGTGTTGGCCTGACATACATGATCCCAAATAGGGTCAGGCCTAGGGTATAAGAAGAATTACAAACCCTGTAGAGAGCAAAGGGGAGGAGAGTCACCCAGGCACCACCAGTCTCTAGGGTTAGTCTTTGAAGGTCTCTTTAAGTTTCCAATTCATCATTTCTACCTGGCCTAAACTTTGGCAATGATAGCACAATGAAGTTTCCAGTTGATCTCCATAGCCTTAACTAGAGTTTATGTTACCTGAGACATGATCTAGGTCCATTATCTGAGCCCAAGAGCACAGGGAGACCATACCTCGGGATAATTTCTTCCAAGAGCTTCTTTACTGTCTCGTGCTTAGTTGGGAAAACCTCAGTCCATCCTGAAAAGGTATCTATAAGAACTAGCAAATACTTATAGCCATACAGACCTGGTTTTACCTCTGTGAAGTCAGTCTCCCAGTTGGCACCAGACTGAAGTTCCTCTCTTCCAGTGTTAGGTCTCATGACTCCACTTTTTGCATTGATGAGATGGCATGTGGTACACTGGCCTACAGCTTCTGTTTTGGTAAGATGTGCTCTTCTCAAGAGGTCCTGTATTTTCCTTTCTCCCAAATGAGTACTTTGGTGTATTTGTCAAACGCTGAGTGGCAAAGTCTGATGAGAAGAGGATCCATTCATCGGGGGGCCTGAACCATCCTTTCTCCTTGTAAGCCTTTGTACATGAGTGAATTCTTTGGAGATCTTAGTCAGTGCAAGCTGGAAATGCTAGCAAAGTGGGTGTTTTCATCTTTAGTGGTGTGGCCAGCAGGATGATTGCTGTCTGGAGGACAACCTCCTTGTCTGTCTGGCTGTTTTACCTTGAGATTGAGTCCTCTCCCTTCTGGTGCCCAGGGCAGTGTATGACAGCTATCTCTTGGAGCACCCATATGGCCTGTAAGAGGTCTAAAATCTCCTGTTTGTTTTTAATGGTCTTTCCTTCTGCAATCAAAACCCTCCTCTCCCTGTAGAAGGCACCATGGACATGCATCGTGGCAAATGTACACCTTCTGTTGGTATAGACATTAAGTCTGTTTCCCTTTTCCAAATGCAGTGCCTTTGTTAGAGTTATCATCTCTGACCTCTGGGATGATGTCCCACGAGGTAGGGCCTCAGTCCATATGACTTCTTCCTCAGTTGAAACCACTGCTCTGCATACCTGATGCCATCTTTGGTTAAGCTACTGCCATCTGTATACCATGTTACCTCAGCCCTTGAGAAAGGGACGTCCTTGAGGTCTAGTCTGATCCTGTGGCGATGGCTCAAGATGTCCATATAATTGTGGAGGGGCTGATCCAGGTCCATGTCTGGGAGCAGGATGGCGGGCTTCGAAGTCACTGCTGTGGGTGTATTGGATCCTGGCTGTGTTTAAGAGCAAAACCTGATAATGAGTCAACTGAGCATTAATAAGCCATCTATCAGGAGGATGTTTAAGAATCCTCTTGATGGCATGGGGGGTGATCACTCTAAGTTTTCCCCAAAGTTAGTTTGTCTGAGTCTTTAACTAGTAAAGTTTTTGCTGCAATTATGTGGGAGGTTAACCAGTAAAGACTGGATCCAGCTTTTTGGACAAGTAGGCTACCAGCCTTTTCCATGGACCCAGGGTTTGCATCAGTATCCCTTTGACCATTCCTTCTTCTCATCCACATACACATGGAAGTGTTTGGTGACATTTGACAGTGCTAGAGCAGGTGCATTCAGTAGAGCCACCTTAATTTTATTGAAGGCCTTTATTTTTATCTGTGAGATCCAACAGAGTGGAGTCCTCCCCCCAACTCAAAATGCAATGCCATTATTTTAGTGTGAAAATAAAATATTTGGCCAAGCTAATTCAGCAAACTCAGGGATACAGAGCCTATATAACCCAGCAGACCCCAGGAATTCTCTCACCTCTCAGAAGTTTCTGGGTCTGGAGATTCTTAGAATGGTCTCTTTCCTTCTTTTGACAGCCCTATTTTGCCTCTCTTTAGTTTTTATCCCAAGTAAGTTACCTCAGTCTGACTAAGTTGAGCCATCTTTACTGATACATGATACCCCAAGTCTCCCAAAGTTCTAAGCAGCCCTTTATTGTCAGATCTATTGGTTTTCATTCGTTTCTTTTGGGATCATTTAAAACTAGCCAATCAGAAAGAACAGTGTCAAACCTTAGTCAATGGGGAGTGGAGTTAGTTAGCTAACACTATGCATGACTATAGCTTTCTAGTTTATATCACCCAATGATATTTTATTGTCTATAATAATACAGTTTATTAATCTTGTCTATACTCAATAGAAATGTGGGTTGTCTTCAATCCATTGCAGGCTTTCAGAACATTTTTTCCCTACAAATGCATATTCTCCTATTGGGTACAAGCCAATAACCTTTAAGATACCAGCCCACTTGGGCATGGTCTCTGCTGCTTTCTCTCTCTTCGGACTCCTTTTCCTGGTCGTGAAGAGGGCTGTTGTCTAGGATGGTGATCTGTAAGTTTTTCCTTTAAATAAATAACCATTTTATCAATCATAATTCCAAACTGGTATGGGATTGTTTTTTGACTTATGCCTTCAGGTACATAATCCAGAAAATATGTTCAGAATTGTAGGTCTACAAACTCATATTAAACAGATAATTCAAAAAAAGCTCTGAATGTATTTCAACTGACTGGCCTTTTATCAAATGTAGCAGTTAAGTTGATCTGTACATTTGCAAATCATTGTTATCACTCATTTAAAATGTATACATATTGATGAGTCTTTTCACACTAAAATAATGGCATTGCATTTAATATTGATCACCTTTACATATATTAATGACTTAGCTATCTTCCCTCTTTTAATGAAATTCTCTTCCAAATTTTGCATTTTTTCTAAAAAGGTGTCTTTCGTACTTAGATGTAGGAAACATTTGTGTTTGCCAGCACTAGTCTCTTCTTTATTATGTTGCAATTAACTTTTCCCATTTTGTGCTTACTTTCTTGATCTGTTGGTATCTTTAAGAGGGTAAAGATTCTATGTTTTATTTATGAAAATAACCCTGTATAATTAACAAGAAAAAAAATCTGTCCTATCACCTATGACAAAATAACACCTTTGCAAAACCACATACAAGTATTATTGTGGTGTGCATGTGGTTTCTCTGTTGTTCTAATTTTGTTTTTGTGAGCTATCTATGCTTCTTTTGCAAGTGATTTCTTTTTCATGCAGAATCTATAGAGTTCATAATGATTCTTTAACCACTGACTAAAATTTTCTCAATTTTGAAAAATAATCTTTTGTCTCTTCAAATATTGTCTATATTCCATAAAATTCTGTTCACCCACTGTCATCATTTCTTACAGTGGCAGTGTTGTAGTCGTGTTGATAACCTTACATGTTAAAATTTGAAATGTTTTATGCATAGTGATTTAAAGTCAATTTTCAGCCAGTATCCGTCTTATCTAATGTAATATCCCACTCTGCTCTCTGCAGGCACTAGACATAAAAAGAGAGCACAGACATACATGCACACAAATGCTCATATACATAATATATAAATAAATATGCTTTAAAAAATATTGAAATTTAGTGTTGATCCATACTTGTGTTACCCTAAACGTACTCAAGACTATATTTTACTTGATTACTTGATTTCTCCAAAAGTAATCAAGAAACTTATAGGATGCAACATTACATAAGCAGTTAAATATTTGGAGGTTATATTTATTAACTCTAGGTAGGACTGATTTGTTCCCCTTTTCACTAGAAGGGATTGTGTGTTTTCTCCTAAGCTATGCGATTTCTAAGATTTCATAGAAAACATTGTGTTTTTGAGATCTTTTCCTTTATATTAACTCCTAGGATGAAGTCCTTTCCCTTAAATCTTATAATTTTATTTTCCTACTGGAAAATTTAGTCCTCAGTTCCTTCTCTGTCACCATACGTTAAATGGCATTTCTACTTAGTATTTTAATTAGTAAGCAGTACCTTCAAATTCAGCAGTGAGGAAGCATGAAGTCAGAATCTGATCCACAGTTTCTAGATGTTTAGTCTCCTATATAATTGCAGCTCTCTTTGAAAATGTTAAAATTTATTTTCTTATTTGTAGTTTTTGTGTCCAGCTTGATCCTTTGACCACAATCATGGTGAAAAAAAAAATAAGTTTGAGAGAAAACTTATAAAGAAAGTTATTATTTTAACACAAACTTGCTTGAAATGTAATGCTACAGAAATAGCAGTGTACATGTTCATGGGGTTTTCCCCCTGAGTTCTTTCTGTAGACAACTTCAAGACGATAAGCAGATGAGCACAAGGCTCCAGGCAGATTTACAAAAGCAAAAGTCAACTGACAGAGAACCTCAAACTAAATAAACATTTTTAGATTTGTATTGATCTTTCCCATATATATAGATTTAGTGGTCTCTGCTGCCCAGATTTTGCTGTGCTAATAAAGGACACCCAAATTCTAGTAGTGTATTGATAAAATAGCTGTGATTTATAATTGTGTTTACACCCAGCTTGTGTCAGCGACAAGCCTTTCTATTATTCCCTTTGAAATCGCTCCTTTTTGAGGTTGCTTTTGAAGCAAGGGTAAGTGAACAAGGCATTTGATACTTACTAAGAGAAAATGCATACATTTTATCTTGTTAACATGCCTTGCTTAACAGAATCACAGCATGCCATGTTAAAAGGTAAGCCAAAGTAGTATTTATCTATTAGTAGCTTGTTGCATATTTAATGACCAATTTGTGTAATATGAAAATCATGAATTCTCTCTTCCAAATATTGTGATCATTGCTTGTCAGGCACTGCCTGAGAACCCCATTTATGTAGTTAGAAAATTGACGGTGGCTTCTTTCAATGAAATATGAATGGAATTTGATTCAGGAGATTCTTAAAAATCCAATAAAAAATGGTCTATTGGTTCTTGTGTGCTATTAAACAATTAAGAGGATTCAGGGATTACTATTACAAGGATTAAGGCTTTGGCCTGTACTTAACAGACACATAATGCAAATAAATTACTCTTAAATGCCCCCTTTCTCAGTGGTAAAGAACAAATCTAATGCTTCATACATATGGCAAATACTTTTTCACTGAGTTGCACTTTCAGCAGATTCTATTTTTCTTTCCTCTTTATTTTTGAGATGATAATTTGATTAGGAAATTTCTGCCTTCCCTTTTCTCTCCCCAAACCTTCTCATATAGCCCCCTCATCAATCTCCTTCAAATTCATGGCCTCTTTTTTTTTAACTAATTGCTATTATATACATACACGCATTTGGATATACATTTATATTCCTAATTATAACCTGTTATGTTTGTATGTTACTTCTTTGTATGTTTTAGAGCTCACCATTTGACAGTGAACAAACAATAGGTGCCCTCTTCCTTGGAGAAGACCACTCTTCCACTCCTGGCTTTCTTCCATTGCCTATAGCTCTGTGTGACCCTTTAAGGCCTCATGGACTTTTATCTGGGTAATATAGGTAGAGTTTTCTATTCCACCGCTCTCAAATAAACACGCTGAGGCCTATATTAATCACAAATGCTTGGTCAGTAGCTCAGGCTCATTACTAACTAATTCTTACATTTAAATGAACCCATATTCCTAATTTATCCTCAGCCACATGGTGGTACTTTTATTAACATGGCACGTTCATCTCCTGCTCCCTCCCTCTGCATCTACCTGGTGACTGCTCTGACTCATTCCTTCTTCATGCCATCATTTTCTGTTTCTTCCACCTAACTATCTTGTTTAGCTATCGTTCAGTCAGCTTTGCTTATTTAACTAATCATAGTGACTTATATGCACACAGTCTACAGAAGAATTATTCCCCAGCAGTTCAGTTTGTCTTGTATATTGATGTCTCCTTTGCTGAGCTCACATTTTTTGTTACATTTTGTTTTTGTTTGCTTGTTTGTTTGTTTGTTTGGTTGGTTGGTTGACTTTTTTTAATTGCAAAAATCATTTGGATTAGTTCTCACTGAAGAATAATTTGTCTGTCCTGACTGAGAAAGTACATAATACAATGTACCGTTATATGATATTGAAGTTTTATATCAATTTGATGTATATCCTTGATTATAATAGGACAACGTTTCTCCCAGATGGGTTTAACACTATGGTCTACAGTGTTGGGCAATCACTGTGATGAGGCCTCTTTCCTTTCTGTATTCTCCTGCCAGTTCTGTTCCTCTCTCTAGTAGCCCCCATCCAACTTCATGCCACAGCTATCCTAATTGCACTCTTTCCCCCTTCAACGCCTTCCTCTGCACCTCCACTTTTCTTCTCACATTCTCCTTCAAATAATCCCAGTTGACTCATTGGGTCACAAAGTTGGACTTTTGTGAAAGCATTGACTTTTGTCTCTTATTAGTACCCTAGATGGCATGAATAAATGTTTGTTCTTGTCTCTTGATAAAAAGTAGCACAATAGCAGTTACATCACTCTTATCAACCTTGTCTCTAAAATCCTCTAAAACTTTCCAGCTAGCTTATTTCACCTTAAAAACAAAACAAAACAAAAACCCTTTGTTTTTATTAAAATAAACTTTCTGGCTTTAATCTTTGCCTCTTCCCATATAGCAGTAGTCTTTCATACTTTGTTTTCTTCGGGTTCTCTTTTGACAACATGTATTATTTATGAACACTTCATGCAATAGGAATACACCTTTTTGCATTGTTAGAAAATTCTGAACTGCCAGGTAACCAAGGTTACCTGGCCCTAAGCAGACAGAGTTGCTGTTTTTGTGGGGACACAACTGCCTCTACTCTTGCCTAGAGTCCATGGCAGCTTGACAGCAGGCACATATTAGCCAAGTCCTACATTTTTCTCCCTCCTATCATGTAGAGGGGTTCCATAAGCTTGCCTCCTCACAGTGAAGGACCTTACCTTTTATCAGAATGTTTCAGAATAGATACCTGCTTCTTCTGGTATGATGGAAAATCAGACTCCACACTGTATGGTCAGTGTTTCTTAAGACCCTTTGGCTGGAAAACATGACTGTGCTTACAACTCTCTTGAATCTCCTTTCTGTCCTTGCCCAAATCTCATCACCATCTTCCCATTATTACCCTAGAAACTTGTTTCCTTTAAGTAGTAGAGTTCTGTCCTCATATTCAAGCATGTCAAAATGACAAAAATGTTAAACAGAAGCTCTGTTTATGAGATTGAGAAATTCCTATAACCATTATTATTAGATATATTAAGAATTCCAAATAATTAGGTGTGGTACTAGATAGGTTGCCAAATGCTAGAGATAGCAGATCGATATACACTTTGGAGAACAAAACTAAAGTATCACTGACTGAAATAACAACATTTCCATAGGATTTTACCTGCTTTCTGTCTTTCTCTAGCTCTGACTCTCTGTATGGGATTCACGCTACATATGTGTGCATGTTTATATGCACATGTATACTCTGCCTGACTTAATCTGCATTTTAAATCAAAGACATTTGCCTTATTTGGATTTTTACAGCATTGGTATCTTTTTTTTTGCTCAGAACATCTCTTAGGATGTAAATTTTAAGTAAGAATCTCAAACCAATAACTAGGTTCTTTAGTACATTATTTTCAATAATAAGATGTGAAATGCTATATACTTAGATATTTATTAATAAATTATCTTAAAGTTTGTGTTTAGAAAATACCTCAATTTCAGAACATTAATTTTACATTATCTATTTGATGACAAGTTCAACATTGAAAAATGGGCCCTCTATTATTCTTCATGAGAATTTCAAAGCTCTATTATATTGTTAATGAAAACTTCACTGCGTAAGATATTGTTCAAATAATTAAGATTTTATATTGTATATGATAGTAACTACAAAATTTCAGGAACTTTTAGTCTGTTATTTCAACTGCTTTGTATTCATTACACATTAAAATATTTTTATTCATATAGACTATATAACACTGCAGGGTGTAAATCAAATTTAAGCACATCTGGACTGTCTATTGGCAAACAGAGATGCAGTCACAGCCCTAAAACACTTTGCTAAGAACATTTTAGTAGTCGTTTTACTAAAATAGTTTCTAATGAATGAAGCAAACCATGACATTAAGTTCAAGGACTGGGCAAATGTCACCACTTCAGAATGAAGCAAATGACAAGGTCTACAGTATAAGAATTTATGTGTCTGTAAGCTCACCAATTTTAAGTAGACTTCATGCAGAGTTTAAAGTATGTCCTAACACACAAAATAAACTCAATATTACTGAGCCCAGCATGATCTGATCCTGGAAACCTGACTGTAAGTGGCAGGGTAATGAAGAAAGAACAAACGCATAGATACACGTACACAGAAGAGCTAGTGTGTGCTAAGTACTCTAATGGAGCTAAACTGACTACCACTGCAACCTGGAGCCTCGGCATGTTATAGTGAAACTGCAGTTGCTAGCTTTTGCACACACTAGTAAATCATTCTTAAGCCCTCATAGTACCTGAGGAAAGGTTAGCCGTTTTGATTCCAACCTGTACGGGGAAAGTGTTGCTATTTTCCCATGGGTCTGAAACATTGGTCCATGATGTGACTGTGCTCATAACAACAATACACATTAATTCTGAACTTCTGAACTTCATCAACTCTTTATATATTCACTCAAGGCTTTAAGGCTTTCCCTGCTCCAGCCTCAGCATTTTCGTCATTGTAACAATAGTGAGGGTACAGGATGTGGATCTGGATTGGTTTTGGTTGTAAGAAGCCTGCATGTCAACATTTTTATGCACATAAGCTCTCTGGCTTTTAATATGGCTTTTGGCTTGCCATCAAATTAAGTAGTACCATAGTTATCATTGTGTTTGGCACTAATTTGACGCCTGTTAATTATATTTCTTTTTCTGTTTGGGTGCCTGTATGTCATGGTACACATGTGAAGATGAGAGGACAACTCATGGTCATTGATTCCCTGCTTCCACTATGTGGATAACAGGAGTTAATTCAGGTTGTCAGGATCGGCAGCACTGTTTTACCCACTGACCTATCTCATGAGCCCTGGAGACACTCTTTTATTAAGCCATATAATAAAAATGTTTTATACTTGAAGGAAACAAAGGATTATTAGTTTTTACTTCTAAGATGTGTATCAGTCATGTTAAGAGAAAAAGAAAAAAAAAAGTTCAGTATGCCAATAATCACAATCCCGATCAACCTGAAACAGCAGGAATATGAACTAGAAGTCAGGCTGGAACACACACACACACACACACACACACACACACACACACACAAAGGGAATGTTTATCATTACTTAATAAAATTATTATATACTAATCATAAATTTTTATGTGACAAAAGTTACTAGAAAGCTAAATAGCAAACTGAGTAGCTAGCTGTCAAGATATAAATAGCTATATCAGTCATATTTAGATACGTTAAATTAGGACATTCACAGTCATTTGAGATGTAACTACTTACATGAGGTGTACTGTGGTTGTTGGGGTGCTTGCCTAGTATTCATGAGGTTCTGGATTTGATCTGTAGCACAGCATAAACCAGGTGCTCTCAGGAGATAGAAGGAAGAGAATAAAAGTTCAAGGTCATACTAAGCGACTAAGCAATTTGAGAACTAACGTGGGATATATGAGACTCTGTCTTAAAACCATCAAACGAAAATAGTGCACACAGTAAGGCTAAATGAAGAACTCTTTTATGTCAGGACCTCAACAGCAAGAGTCTATCACAATTTTCAGCCATTCCTTCAATCTTGGACTTCCTAAACTGGTCACTGAAATAAATGTTGCTATTTTGTTATATTGATCAGAAGCCCACAGTTATATCAATGAATGATGAGAAAATAAAGAATCATTTTTCCATTAAACATACGAGCCAAATGATATAAAAGGATGGATTGGATGAGGTATTTTTCTGAGATTCTGAAAGGAACGTATTATAGTGATGAAGTCAAGGCATGGATCTCAAGGGAAGGCTTCTGAATCTGCACAACACATGACAGCTTTATGTTGGTCATCTTACCCCTCTGTGCTTGTCATTTATCTGGACATGGTGACAGTGGTCATTCAGTCTCAAAATGCTGATGGCTAAATAATGCTTGGTGTTAGTAATGGAGTGATGAACCCAAATGTTGTTAGTTGTCTTTAGTTTTCTTTTAATTTTGTTTTGTTTTTATCATGTATTTTCATTTTATTTTTTTGTTGTTTTGAGATAGGCTTTCTTTGCATAGCCTTGGCTGTTGTGGAACCAGCTCTATAGACCAGACACGCCTCAAACTCACAGAAATCCACCCACCTCTGCCTCCTGAGTGCTGGCATTAAACGCCTGCACCACCACAGCCCAGATTGTCATTAGTTTTAAAATTAATCATAAACTAGATTCATCTTGGAAGAACGAACCTTGACTGGGAAAATGATTCCATCTGGTAGCTTATAGGTATGGAGAATTTTCTTGATTAATGATAGATGTTTGAGTGTCCAGTCTACTACGGGAACAGTCCCCCTAGAAAGGTTATCCTGTGTATTAGAAAAAAATCATACTGAGCAAATCATGTAGAAGACTTAGTAGGCCCAGTTGCTCTGTGGAACCCTGTCTCCAGGTTCCATTCTTGAGTTCCTGACCTGACCCACCTTAATATTGGACTAATACCCTATGATGGAAGCAGAATAATGCCCCCCTGAGTTGCTTTTGGTCATGATATTTTATCACAGTAATAGAAACTTAACTAAAAAACCAACAATAATAAAGTGATTTATACAACACTATTCTAATTTTTCTAATGAAGAGTGACATGTCTAATGAACATGCATGTTGTAACAAATTAATTTTTTCTTCGTTATTATCACTAAAACATGTCATAATACATTTATAAAAGGAAATATTATACAGCAAGGACCAAAGAAAAGAAAACTGCTTGCCGGTAAATTATAAAATTATAGACCTAAAATCAGTTTTATAGAAAATTGGTTGATTTCACCAGGAGGTAAATATGGGATTTATTTTTGTGCTTTAGAAATTTGTTTAGATATATAAAGAGAGGTTAGAGCACATGTATCAGGTCCCCAATACTTAGCAGGCCAGGCCCCCAGATCTTAGCACAACTGGCTTCATGATAGAAGGATTATTCAGGTCGTCAAACTCAGCAAATAGACAGTACTCTCTGCCAAAATAAAAACAAAGACCTACTCCATCAAAGTCCATAGTTCTAAGAAAGTCTCTAAATGTACTTTTTTGGCTTCTCTTCTAACCTCTCTGGCTAACTGTTATTGCTAACTAAAGTACATCAACCTACAATATGGTGTTTGTGCTTAAAAGCTCACTCAGAGAAAGACTAAAGCCTATACAAGGGATCCCAAATACTCAGTGTAATTTCCAGAAGGCTAATGAAGAATTTCTATTAACTTAAACCTGTATCTGGGTAGTCTTTTTCTGGTGGATACCTTATAATATGACAGATCTGTAGATACTAGGAAGAAAGAATTTCTATATTGATTCTTGATGAAGCCTGCAGTACATCAGCTAGATTGGCTTAAGATAGGTCTTGCAATCACATGGTAGAGAGCTGTGATATTACATGTCTGCTAATGTACATTGAGCTGAAATGATACAAGCATTTGTAAACCCAAAATTACCTTTCGTCCTCACCAAGAGGTTATTTTTAGTTGACATGATCTGGAAACAAATTGTTTGATTCTAAGAAACAAACCAAATCAAATTTTCTGTAACAGTATAGAATGATTGCTTTCTTTACAGGAAAACTGGATCTTGAGTTTGTGATTAATGTTTCAGGCTTTCATATATTCAGTTTCTTGTCCCAAAGATGCTTAAGGATCTGACACATTTAGTTTTCAAGTATTAGGCAACAAGTTGAGCAAGTTAATAAAGCAATGGTAAGCACCTGCCTCTTCTCCTTCCTTCCTTTCAGCCCTCAAGCCTCAGGTTGCAGTTTTCTGTTTGGCTTTCCCACTTCATGTGGCCTTAGAGACACACTTCCAACTACATAGAATGCTGTCCCCCTAAAAGATAGAATGTTGGCTTCTTCTCTGACATTGAATCCCTTCCAGTTTCTGACAGTGTTCAGACTTACTACTACCTTCAAGAAGCAGTGTTTTAAGATTTGCTTGTTTGTTTTTTTCAGAATTTGTAATTACTATTGAAGGAGAAATTAGTCTGGTATTGTCTTATAAGACTCAAGAAGGATCTTTTAATTTTTGTGATGTTATATAATTGCTTTCTGAATTCTATTTTGCGAATCAGCAAATACGTCAATCCAATTATCATTTTTACAATCTTATAGGTATCTTCTGATTGCTTTTAATTGTTCTTATTTTCACAGGCTTTCTTCTATTCCTCTGTAATAAACCTAGCACGGAGAGGTGCATTCATGTGTAAAAATGCAGTGCTTCAATCTCAGATTTCATTGTTTTTCTTAGTTCTACACATTTGCAGTTATTCTTTGAAGATAATGACTCTGGGTGGTTCCTGTTACCATTTTTATGTTGAACTGAATACAGTAAGCTACTATTATTATGTCTACAGGCTTGGATAGGCCTCAATCAAAGTTATATTCCCAAAACACTGGCTAGAAGTATCCTTTACCATAAACGATGAACTTGTCCCCATTCCTTTGTCCTTCTAGTCCCACAAATGCTTCCATAAATCGTTGAGTTTTGTAGAAATCTGTTCCTCACAACAAGTGATATCTGATGTCATGTTTATTAATGTGTTTCTGTGTCTTCTTATTATACCATACTGCTCTTTGTCAGCGGTACACTGCAAACTTTCACGGAGACATTTTATTTATTAGCTATTTATTTCCCTATTTCCCTTAATAAAAACAGCCTTTTATTTCTAGATTTCCTCTTCTCAATGTGGCCTGTACTATCCATACTTTTCAATGTTGTCCAACCCATAAGTACAGATTTCTTAGGGACATGGCATTTTCCTTAAAGAGATATCCCAATTTCTCTGAACAATGAATGGAATGAGGTCAGTTATGAACAGTTTTCAAATTAGCATATACTGAATCTCATAAAAATTACCTATCATATCTCTTTGTCATACTTTTAGTTTTTTTAGCTGCAATATTCAGGGAAATTATCTCCTCTCTTGGAAAGGACATGTTGATTAGAGTATTATCAAAAGTTTAGTAATTACTTTAACTTTATTCTGTTCTTTATGTTGCCAGTGTCTTCACCTTTCTGGTTCATTCAACTCTAGTTATTTCAATGTTTCAAATTGTTGTATGGTATGTTCTTGATAATATTATTCCCTTCTTTTCCTATAGTATTTCTCCATGATATCTAGTATACTTCCTTCTTTGGATTTTTTTTTTTTTACTGTGAGCTCACCTTTAGAAAGTGTTTTGTGGATGTTTGCGACACCTAATCTCAGTTGGCAAATTGGCTACAACTGAAAACAACTAAATAGTGAAGCTACCAGGCACTAGGTGTACCTGTGAGGGGTGTGTGAATCTCTGTCTAGAAGAGTATTTTATCTTTTGAGGTAGGAAGACACACTCTGAATCTGGGCCTTAACTTCTAGTGGCAGCACAGATAAAAAACAAAGCAGAAAATAAAATATTTTCTTTGTGCTATAACATATAAAGCTTGCCTGAGGATCAGGGTGTGGACTTAGCCACTAGTTAGCCATAAAGGCCAGGCAGTGGTGGCACACACCTTTAACCCCAGCCCTCGGGAGACAGGGGCAACAGATACCTGTGGGTTCAAGGTCACCCTGGGCTAGAGTAGACTGATCCAGTTTCCAGTGTCAAAGAGCAACAGAGACAGGTGGTGGTTCACACTTTAAATTCCAGTACTTGGGAGACACACACCTTTAATCCCAGCACTAGGGAGATGGAGACAGGAAGGGTTGTGGCTGGGAGGAGAGAGGAATATAAGGAGGGAGGAGGGAGGAGCCCAGCACATTCAATCTAAGGATTCCGAGAGACAGGATAACCATTTGGTCTGAGAATTTGGTAGAGGTAAGAGTTAGTGGCTGGCTTCTCTGTTTCTCTGATCTTTCAGCTTTCACCCCTTAGGTCTGACTCTGAGTTTTTATTATTAATACCAATTAGAATTCACAGTACAGAAGGAGGCTTTTGCTTTTTGTCTGCCTTCCATCACTCTTCCTGGCAAGTTCATCTCCTCTGTTGCTGAATGATTCCTCTTTGGTATTCACATGTACTTCTTCAGGATTCGAGAGAAAATGGAAGACCAGCAGAATTCTAGGAACCCTCTGTGCCTCTAGCATCAGACTGGAACTGCGGAGAAAGCCAGTCTTTGCTGGACCAAACCACAATGGGATCCTAGACCCTTCCATTAGGAAACGTCTGCTGTTGAACTACTCAAACCACAGCCTGTAAGACACTCCAATAAGTCCCATTTATACATATTTAATTGCTTATATGCATATCTGGATTTGTAAATGTGGCTGTGTGAGCGCTTCTCTTGCGGCTGAACTTGTTTTAAGTTAACATTTCTGGCTGAAGAACTGCAACACAGTGTCCATCTGCAAGCAAACATCAGCTGGATGGTGCTCCACGTGGGTCCCCATCTTCTCTTGCCCTTAAGATATAAACTAGAGCTGGGAGTTTGCACAGAGTGAAATTGCTGTCAGTACCTGGCAGCTTCAGTTTCTCCAATTCACCCCCTTTCCGTTTGTTCATGCCAATTGCCTCCCTGTGTTCGGCCATTCCTGATTCTTCGTTTCACAGTTAATGAGGCATCTTTTAAAACATATCCTATTTAATCACATATTTACATAAACTAAAAGCATGACGAATTTGGCCCAGCAATAATGTGTAATTTTTTCTTTATTACATTTTACCTGTTTAGCTATACTTTTAGAGCATACTCTGCCCCAGACTACAGTATGCTGAGATCACACTAAATGTCTGTTTATTCCCTAACAAATACACGAACATCCTTGCCTCTGAAACTTCATGTATGCACTTTACCTGCTTCTTACATAACTCTTTATTAGCTTTCCCATGTTCTTTCTGGGAAAGTTCATACACATGCTTAATGCTGGAATCTAATGACTTCTCTGTGGAGCTGGAGCTGGATTTTCAAACTGACTTCTTAGGTCTCCGGCAGGTGTGTGTCTGCCATGTAAACTAGAGTGTCCAATCCTTCTGAGACTGGCAAAGTGAGTTTTTACCCCGTAATTTCTTGCTAAACTTTAGAGGAAAGCAAGAACAGAATCATATAATTAAAATGTGATTTTAAACATGTAGCCCAATTTGGAAGCAATTTCGTAACATCTATTCTTTTCGATTTTAACGACTCTTGAATGTAGTGTGCTTTCAAGCAAAAAAAATGATCTTTCCTACTCTGTAACCATTACCAAGTTTGGCTTGTTCATAAAAATACTAAGCATTCATTTTCAAACATTAACTCCAAAACAATACATGAAGAGAGATACTGAAGATTTAGTAGTGTCTGTACTTCCATTTTTATGCAAATGGAAGCAAACAACCATAATTATAAATTACAGCTTGCTTTTCATAGTCCTACACTGAAAAAATTATGTGTATTGACAATAACAATAACAATAACATTATGTACCCAGGTACACACATTATTTACATTCGGTGATATTGTTTTCACTCCCAAATCCATACAACAATGTGGGATAACTGGTTTCTGAAACTGTCACTCACAGGTGACATGGAGATACGCACACATATAGACACAATGAACAAATGAATATACACTGAAAAACAAATACCTTAAAATAGATGCCATTTTAATTTATGTTATTAAAACAAGTCACTACCAAGCATAGGCACATATGGAGTACCAATTTCAAATGTTTATGACATGGAAATCAAGTCTTATATTTTGAATATAACCATATACACTACATTCATGAATGAAAATTTCAATTAAAAATTCAGTCATTTCTTGATTCAAATGTAAGATTAAATATTGTGCCATATACTAAAATTCTAGCTTTAAGTGTTTTAGACTAGCCATGCAAGTAATGCACCTTCTATTTTGCATAGCCCATCCAGAGTGAATTTAAAAGGAAAACTTTTTATTTATTTAGTCATAACTCAATGCATAATGTCACTCACCTAATAAAGATTGACATGTAGATTAATGATGATGAATTAGGGTTACAGGGATTGTGCAGCCAAGCATTTCTGTAGAGCAACAGCAACTTAAACATCAATAACATAGACATTTTAATATGCCAGTTTGTGCAAAATAATTTTGACTTTCTTAATAATTTAAAGTCATTTTAGTGAAATTTCTATGTCTATGGGCTTACCATACTTTTAAAATGATTAATTTATGCATGTACATAGGTACATAGTCAAATAACTTAGTGAATGTATATATAAGAGAAATATACAAGCCCAATATACCCAGTAACACCCATATTTACACATGATGTATTTGGGCTTATAGGTGTATGCATGTACATTATATTTATATATGCACAAACAAATGTAACAAAGAAAGCTGAATTTACAGCCTTTATGACCTCCTCCTACCGAACCCAAAGCACTTGTTTTTTCTTGTATCCACTATCACAGTGGGAAGGTCGGGCTGTGAATGCTGCCATCTGGGACAGTAGCATGATGCTTTCTTTCGGTACCAGGCATGGTAGTGTATCAGGACAGGCCTGAAATGACAGGAGCAAGACTCCAGAGCCAAACATTCCGAGACAGCACTTCTTCTCAGAGGAGCACAGATAGGAATGAGCAAATCCATCTGACTGTAGGCAACTGAAGGTGACTGTTGTCCTTGCTCTCCATTAGGCCTAGAAATAATTGAATCAATACATTAAATATCCCTGTTAGTTATAAAGAAGTCATATAAGTTACTCTCGTATGTGATGAAAATGTGTACTTCAGCTATAAATGCAATAAAAGCAAGTTACATAAAGGTAGGTTAAATGACTTTAAAATATTAAATAGAATAAAATAATTAGAACTTTACTAAACCATGAACAAACTAAAAATACCAATTAATGTAAACATATGGTAGATAATAGTAATAGCTATAACTTTATGCCATTGTAGTTCATGTTAGTGGTTCAGATTATCTTAGTCAAAGATACTAGGCATTAGACAAGAATAAAAACCTACAGACAGGGCTTTCCACAAAAGTCTAAAACAAGGGAGTTAAAAAAATTATTTAAAATGATGTACAAGACCCAAAGCCTAAGTTCACATAAAACTATGCTTTGCAATACACTTTGTAAATAACAGCAGAGGAAGAAAATTTTGAGAAAGCTATGGCCCACTAACATCATAGACTCTGATGTCCAGGCAAAGAAAAGCTGAGTGATCTTAACAGAGGTAAGATAACTCTTAAAAAACCACTCAGGTATAAAACTGATGAGACCAAGAGATGGCCCAGTGAACAAATCACTCACCATGCACACACCAGGACTCCAGGACCCCTAGACCCTACCTAAAGCCACATCTGGTAGCTAACTTCTGTAATTCTGCTACACTCCCTACCCAACAAAAGAGGGGACAGGAGAATCCTTAGAAGTCTTGGGCCATTTAGCCTAGCATAGGTAGGGACAAACAAAACAGGTTCTGCCACAAACAAGGAAGAAAGTAATGACAAATACTTGAGGTTTTCTTTTTACCTCCAGCTAAGCATCATGGCATGTGTTTACCCTCAGACACACTCACATGTACATACATGGTTGTGCACACACCCATGCACACATACACACACACACACATGCTATTAAAAGGTGTTGGAGAAGATCCTGTTTATATCCACTCATTATTACAGAAAATATGTGAAATGGAAACCTTTTGTCAAATATAGATATTCTAAAGATGAAGGTAGGAAATTATTAAATTAAAAAATTCTGCCCTAAAATCATAAATGACTAGCTGAATTATTTAATGGAAAAATAAAAATATTTAAATACCAAATTTTAATTAAAAATACAATAAGAATTAATTCTGTTTTACAATGAAAAATATACCAAACAATTAACCTAAGAGCAAATATTGTAAAAACATTTGCCTAAAGATAAATATGCCTACTTCATTAAATTTAGTATAATTCTTGTTCTGCACATATTTAAATTAAATTCTTTTATTAAGTATTTTCTACTCCTTTTCTTAATTTTCTTAGTATTTTCAAATTATTAACTTTTTCTGCTAATTTTCTGAATTGTTATTTATTTTTGCACCTACTTCTGCTCTTTGGGTTAGTATTTATGTCCTCACATAACGTTTAGGTTTCCTTTTTCCTTCTTAAGATTGAATTTTGAGTCATTTGTAAAACCCTTCAGTCTTTTCCAGTACAATAGTTAAATGAATGGTCACTCAGTGTAGTTTTGGCCATTGTTCCAAAGTCTTTATGGTCATCGCTATCCTTTCTCTCTGGCCCTTTACCTAGGAAATTGGTTTTATTATCATTACTGATAAGCATTCTTGCCATCACACTATTGGTATTTTGAATGTTTATTTGTAGAATGTTGACTTCTTATCCCTTCAGTGAAGTGGGTATTTTACGTTCCCTGGACAATTAACTCACCTGGTTCACTTTACAACCTTAACCTTTCCTTGCTGTAAATCAGTTCAAATCTCAGCCTTGTCATTCTTTTCTTAGATTAAGCTAACTCAAGTTGGCTTCAATGCCATACATATAACCCATACTGAATTATTCATAAGGTCTTTTAGACAGCAGTGCTCTACTAGAGTCTCAACTGTCAGACATTTTTAAGACCATATTTTCTAATAACATGTTTTCTTTACACATGCATTTGCTAAAATATGATAATCCTAATGATATCATATAAATTGTAAATTTATTGACTTTATTAGTAGCTATAGGGTAATCTGATTTTTTTAATTGACAATAAAAAACTTAAAGCAATCTAATCTGGAAAGATGATGGGTGTGCTCATTCATTTGCCTATGAAAAATACCTAATTCTGAACTCTGAAGTAGAGGACTAACTAATTTCTTTATAATAATGTTAGAATCCTCGTGTTCACCACAGTAGCTCAAGAGTAAGCTCAAAGATTAAGCAGCATGAAGACACTGAAAGTTAGATATCCCATTAACCTTCATTCATACAAAAGTGAAAAGAACCTGGATTATGTCTGTGTACTAAAACTTGTAAGTGAACAATGAAGTGATACAAGAAAAGGATCTAAATTTGTTACTGTAACTCTCTCTCCTCTCTAAATTTTTGTAATACTCTGCTGATTTATTATTTCACATTCACAAAAAGGAAATAAAAAGAAATTCATTTAGTATATTCAAATACACTTGTCAAGAAATTATTAAATGGAGATGGTTTATATTTAGTGAGTAACTCCAATAAATTGTTTTGATTATATATCAGCAACTTATTTTCACCCTCACTTGTGTAATAAATTTCAGTCTGGCAAATTATTCTTCATTTTACAAAAATAATAATCTCTTCAAAGTTTAGGAAAATGAACTGAGATTAAAAACAAATGAACTGTGAACTGTGATAAATAAAATGTGTGTTTTTGTAGTAAACATAAGCTATTTTATTGCAAATTCCAGTGGGGATTATATCTATTTTTCTCAGTTTTTAGTAAAGTAATAAATGATATCCAAACAGTATCCTATGATCAAAGCCTATAAATTATAATCCATATGTGAATTTTCATTTAACATTTGAATCCTTTCTATATATTTCTTTTTAACAAATTGATGGTCATCCATTCTATGTGCATGGAAATTATTTATCTTTTAGTAGGAAAATTAACAAGGACCATGGTAGAGATGGGCAGTGTGCACCAATGACAGTGTTCCCAATGATGGGCAGGTGCATGGACAGAGGGATGAACTCACTGAACAGAGCCTATCCTTAACTCGACACTGGCCAGACATCAGTCTAGAATCTCAAAATGCAAACACAGACTACTAAACCAACTTCCTTAAGAGCTGGGCAGTTTTTATGTCAGCTTTGATGTTACTTCAGACAGGATAGGAATGAAGTGTACAGTCTAGAGCATCTTCCTTCTAAGTGTGTTAGATAATCTCCATGGGTCTAAGGTATAAAGTGTTCTTTTAATTGAATAAGCTAAACCAGCTCAACTTGCTGTTTTTCTCCCTGTTAATTGAGATATTTTCCTACTTGCTATAAATACATTTTTTCTTAAATTCTCAAAATTTTCTTCTTCAATATTCAGTTTTTGACAGATTGGTTTACAAAACTAGTAATATGACAGATTACACATTCGAAAGAAGCACTGGGACTAATTATCTTTTGGGTAAGAAAATTAACGGGAAAGTTAAAAGCCACAGAAGGAGAGTTTGGTGGAGTGAGCGGCCTGAGGAGAGTCCATTCCTGTTAAACACAGGCCAAAATCTCACTTACAGGCTTTAGAGAAAGGGGGAAGTTTCCACACCACATAGTTGATAAGCAATCCATAGTATGTCTTTAAGTCAGGCTGTTTCTGATTCTCAGTGGGAAAGAAAAGGGGTAGCCCTTCATTCATTAAAGCCTATGGTGCTTGGAAAACTTTATGGAAATAGTAATCACAGAGAAAAGGGGGAGGGAGGAGGAGATGGGGGAGGGAGGGAAGGAGGGAGAGAGAAAAAAAGAGAGAGAAAGAGAGAGAGAGAAGCTGATTCCAGTGAGCTTAACCTGAGCAACCCATAGCCAAAACCAAGCACAAAACAGAAATGAGGAAAACGGAAATGAGGCTAAACAGGCAAGGCCTTGGCTATCCCAACTAACAACCTTACTTAGGTCCATTACCCAAACCTATGATGTCCCGCAACCTGGCCTCTGACTTCTATACATGCAGGCACCTCCACAAATAAATTCCTAAGTGTAAAAAACATTTTGAGAAGCAATGAAATCAAATGATCACAAAGGAATATCAACATAGGCAACAAAAGAAAATATAGTTTTGGTCAAAGTGATGCTTTAAGGAAGACTTAGCCAGCCCGCAAGCCTCATCTCTATGGCAGCAGCCTTGCTAATTGGAAATAGAATTTACATTGCCTAGGATGAGGTCAGGATATGTGAACCAAACATAATGGCAGTTAAGACTTGAAAAAACAAGCTGCTTTCTAACATGACAAGAGTGATTTGTTGCTAATAACGGAGGGGAAAGGTCAGTCCTCTCAGTTACCCTTGACTTCACCTAGGACAAAAAAAGAATGCACTCTGATCCTCAGAGCTCCTTTCATTCTTCCTGGTCATTACTGCTCAGTTATATCTAGTGATGGAATCTATCATTGCTGACGTTATTGACACTAAAGCAGATTTGTTTGTGTGCCTACTGAATAAGACAGCTCTTCTGCTGCACTCATACTGATAAGGACCTGAGAAAGCAAGTGTGGTACCGACTTCATTGCCTTTCTCTGGTTCACTTCGCCTCAAATCTCAGTGTGAAGAAAAATCTATTAGTCCTTCATCAAGTTAGAGCAATGTGGAAGCTGTCAGTCCTGAAATATTTGACTACTTATTAGTGCTGATGTGTTGGTCTATTTTGTAAGACAAGTAATTTAATAAATTCTCTAGAAGTTTATATGCTTGCCATCAGAAAGGCACACTTATTTTAAACACAGTTCTGTATTTTAGCTCCCTACCTACTGACCCTTCAGAGTTATAATTTTGTAGAAGGTGAATCTACTAAACTATGTTGTCTTAACAATGAATTACCAAGACTTTGCTTGTTCTGAGTAGTATTTTTTTTAATTTCAGACACTTTTTTATTATTATTAAAAAATTTTCCACCTC
>LOJH01007530.1:0-24214 GCA_001685095.1 Ellobius talpinus
TTTATTAAACCAATGAAAGTAACACATAGACAGATGACCCTCCTCCATCAAGTTCCCAAAGGCTTATAGCCATATCATAATGCAAAAATTCATTCAGTCTAACTTCAAAAGTCCCCGTTGTCTATCACAATCTCAGCAATGTGCTAAGTCCAAAGTTCAAGGTTTCTTCTGAGATTCATGGAATATTTTAACGGTAATTCCCTGTAAAATCAAAATAAAAAACATATCAATTACTTTCAACATATTATCATACAGGATATACATTTCTATTCCAAAATTCAGAAAAGAGAGCATAATGAGAAAATCCTGGACCAAAGCAAGACTGAAAACCAGCTGGGCAAACTGAAACTCTGCATCTCCATATCTGATGTGAAAATGTTCTTCAGATCTCCAACTCCATTCAGCTTTGTTGACTACAAAGCACTTCTTTCTTTTGGGTTGTTTTCACCCCTTGTTAGCAACTCTCCTGGTCAGGTATCCCATAGCCCTGGCATCTCCAAAATCCTAGGGTCTCCAAGGCAATTCAGGCTTCAACTTCACAACTTCATGCAATGGCCTCTCTAAATCTCCATGCAAGGACACCCCTGACATGTGCCTGGTCTCAGCAGCTTTCCTTAGGCACTGAGGCAAATTCCATAACCTCTTTATTATATCCTTAACTCTAAAGCCAGAACTGCATAGCCAAATCTGCCAAGTTCTGCTTTCTGGGGCTGAAACATGAATATCTCATTCAAATACATCTTTGCCAGCATTCTGTCCTTCACTGTCTAAGCCTGGCTGTTCTGAAACTTGCTCTGTAGTCCAGGCTAGACTCAAACTCAGAGATCTGTCAGCCTCGACTTTCAGATTGCTGGGATTAAAGTCATGCACGGCCACACCTGGCTCTTAGCTTTCCTTCCATTCCTTTTCACAAGATGGAAGTTTAGCTCTGTGGGATCTTGCCCTGAGGTCACCACTCCCTTTATTCCATTTCTTAATCTGTTTATCTCCTTGAACATAGTACTTAGCTCCATTCCACTTTCTGGTGCTCATTTTCTCCTCAAATATTTTTCCTTGCTCAGCTTGCTCTTTCTCATTTTAACTCTACATAAAGTCAGACAGTGATGGTGCATGCCTTTAATCCTAGCACTCAAGGAGGCAGAGGCGGGTGGTTCTCTGTGAGTTCAAGATCAGCCTTGTCTACAAAGTGAGTTCTAGAACAGTTGGAGATTACTCAGTCAAACCCTATCTCGAAAAACAAAACAAAACAAAAAAAATTGAATCTATATAGGAGAGAACAGTAACAACCATACAACAGAATCAATACTAGGCTGTTTGACTCTGCCAGTGGAATTACTCAAAATCTTTTCACTTTCATCTCAGGCGGACTTTTCAGACAGTGACAAAAAGTAGTCACATTCTTCGCCAAAATATTACAGTAACTTTTTGTAGACCACATATTAATATTCTTCTCCTCTGGAACCTCTTGATCCAGGCACCCACTGTTCATCAAATCACACTCAACATTGTCTTCCATGTTCCTGCTAGGATGGCACATAAAGCAGGACTGACAGTGTTCAACTGCTTTTCAAACCCGCAGTCCAAGGTCTATATTCCATCAAACAAAAGCAGGGTCAGGATATCACAGCAATACCCAAGTCCTTGGTACCAACTTCTGTCTTAGGTTTTCTTTTTATTGCTGTGAAGAGGCACCATGACCACAGCAACTCCTATACAGGAAAACATTTAATTGAGGTGGTGGCTTACAGTTTAACCCAATATCATCACGGCAGGGAGCATGAAGGTATGCAGGCAGACGTGGTGGTGGCTACATATTGATCAGAAGGCAACAGGAAGTAAACTGAGACACTGGGTGCTATCTTGAGCATATCTGAGACCTCAAAGCCCACCTACACAGTTACACACTTCCTCCAACAAGGCCACACTTACTCCAACAAAGCCATTACCTCTTAGTAGTGCCACTTTTTTGGGGGGGTCATTTTTATTCAAATCACCATGCTGCTCTTGCAGATGACCTAATTTCAGTTCTTAACACCAATTTAAGCAGTTCACAACTTCTTCTTGTAACTCAAGATCCAATAGATCTGACACTCTCTTCTGGCTTCTATGGGTACCAGCACACACATGTACCTACAGACAAATAACACACACAGACACATAGACATACAACAGATACCTCTAAAATCAAATATTTAAATAAATAAACAAATCAGTGTAATCTTATGGTAATACGTAATATAATGGAAGTTGTGAGACTTGAAATAACCACACAGCAGTATTTTATAGATAAAGGGATATTATAGGTGGAGCACATACATATTGTGGAGTTTCCAAGACTGTCTCAACCTATTATTACACTAATAGCTACATTCATTAAGTACTTAGGCTATATGAATTACTTTACATATTAATTATAATCACCTCAGCCACAAAGTTACTAAAATTCCCCACATTGTCAAACATGTAAAGCAAGATATAAAGCCTTAAATTAACTTGCCCAAAGGCACACGGATTCAAGGTGAGGGGCTGGAATTTGAACACAGATATGGTTCCAAAGGTTTTGGTACCACACCACAGCTCATGTTCTGTGACCAAAAGCATTCCTAGGAAATATTCACTGATTTTTAGCTAAGAACATATGGTCTCTGCTGAGTGTAAGATATTGATCTTTCTTCTGAACTGCACATTTGTTACTATTAGTGACAGAAGTCATCCAGGTGTTGCAAGCTTATCCTGATATCAGGGACTTGAGCCACTTAATATTTCAGGAATACTATATGAACTTGAGCTAATGACTACCCTGAAAATGGATAAAACCCAGGTGCCCAGTCTTAATCCTGGGTAGAGGACCAGACTGTCTCAAATTGTCTCCTCCTGGATTCTGTTCTTCTGGCTCTCATTGCTGGTTTAACTTGTAGCCTTTCCCATGCCCTAGTGCATATGCCTTGGGTGTGTATTAAGGACAGCCTTTAGAAACTTTTGCTTCTCTGGTTTGATGGGTTTACTTCCCAGGATCAGTTGAAGGAGAAGTTATGTGACATCATAACTTCCTGTGTGGCAGGAGCCTTTCCTTAGGACCCCTTCCATGAACATGATTCCCTCTGAGTGCAGTCTGGAAAGGAGGAGGGACTCCATTCATTGCTGTCACTGCTGTTAGGTTCTTATTGCCAGCTTTCCACTGGGAGTTGAGCCAATGGGAAGTCTGGAGAATCTTTCCAGTGCCTTGGCAGAAGTGTTCAGGGAGGAGCAGAGAGTCTTAGGAGGAAGGAGGCAGGAGGAGCTGGAGCCAAGCCGTGAAGGTCGCAGAGCTGCAGTGGGAGGTGAGTGAAACTCTTATGCACCATGATTTACTTCAGGCTTCTAAATATGAGTGGCTGGTGCCTAAGCATCTGTATGTTATGCGCATCCATGTACTCCGGAAGGGACAGCTGACTCTCTAAGACCTGGTAGTCACATGCTGCATTATTTGATGACAATTGTCCCCTTCACTCCTCTGAGGCTGTCTTTAGGCCCCCTACACCAATCTCTAGACCCTACAGGGAATTGTGGTAGAGTCATATTAAGAATAAGAGTGACAGTGGATGACAATATTTACCACACTGATCAACACACCCTACATATGAGAAGCACCTTTATTCTTCACTTTGTAAGGAAGAAGCCTACCACTGCTACCAACTCCTGAAGTTTATAAAAGACAACCTGCACAAGAATGCAGCGAATACCCAATCACCAATGTCTAGTCTTTGGAACTATTGAATAAGTATCTGTGAATTAACAAATGAATGAAAAGTTATTTGTAAGATACTCATTTCTACCTCTTTTTTTAAAGCAATGGGTTAAAAATATCCTACCATTCAAGTTACCAGGTCTAGAGGCCACAATACAATAATGATAGCTACCTCAAAATTCTGCAAGGAATTAGATAGTCCTTGTAGAAAATATTTTGTTTTGTATAAATATTCAGCAACTTTTGGTGGTAATGTTTGGAGCTTTTATTTAAAAATATAAAAAATGATTTTTAGTTCTTAATTTCTCCAACAGATTCAAAACTGGTGCAGCTGAGCTTTGGAATATTTCTGAACTACAAATGTCTTCCACAATTTATAGCCTCAACATGTCTGCTAGTAATTTTGACCACAATCAAAACCGACTCAAAATGTGTTGTTAATATGAAAAAGTGTTCTTTTTATTTGTGAGCCCTAATATCTGTGGTGATTAAGACACTATTTTCAACACGAAACCTTTTATTTATTCATAGTCATATCTGAAAGATTTATATTTCATATCTGTGATGAGATTTTCATTGTTAATACATTACTGGAGATGTTCATATTTAAGTCACATTAAATCCTCTATAGAAATCTTGTAAAACTATTCAATTATTCTGAAAAAAAAAACAAGTGTGAATTCTTTAGTTTTTCTGGAGTGCTTTAGAGACCAGCAGATGGCAGACACAGGAAGAAATCAATTCCATACAAGGAGACGACACAGTGCTATCCCCGTTTGATGAGTAAAGCTAGGTTTAAGTTGTGTTTGTTTATGAGGAATCATTAGATTTCCTATTTTTTTCTCTGAGAAGAAAATGGAATGTGTTTTTCTGTCTGAAGTTGGCTGTGATTCCTCTGGATATGCTAAGTGGACATTAGCCAGAAGAGCCTTGCTTCCTAAGTACCACTTAGGAGGCTCAGGCTCTGGAGCCCCATTTTTCTTGGGTGAATAAGGGATGGCCACTGATGACACTATCATCAGGGCAGTCCATAGAGAGGCTGGAGTGATGAGGGCACCAGGCAGGCAGGTCCCTCCAGCCCTGCCAGCACCTCTGCCTTCCCTTCTTTTATTATAATTTCTGTTCAGAAGCCTTCTGCCATCCCTCTTGTTCTCCAAGAATGTTCCAGAAACTGCAAGTGCTCAATTTCTAAACTGAATTATAGATCACACACTACTGGGTGTGGGGAAGCTGTGCTTTTACTGTTTTCTTGGTCCTGGTAGTGCTCTAAAACACTGGGGTTATAGAAGCTTTAAAAATTCTTAATTTTCAAGAGCATTTAATCCAGGTCACAGAAGCTTTCAATTTATTTTTCAATTCTTATGAAATAGTAAAACACTGTGCTGCTTTCTCCTGTCTTCTCTGGGTTTTAACTGTGCTCCCTGCAAGAAGCTGAGATAAACCTGCAGACTGTAGTAGGCATTAAAGGGACAGATTAAACTGATCCTATTTTTTTCCTGCTAGTTACAGCAGTGGACAGTGGAGATCAGGGATGAGCTGAATGAAACTCACTAGCAAAAGCATTGTGTCAGATACGTGAAGGGGAAATTGCCCAGTGAGCAAGCCTGCAACTTGAAGACCACTTGGAACACCTATTGAACAATTTTCAATGATCATATTGTTCTATAAAGAAAAATATGAATTCACTTTGATAAAACCGTCATGTTGCTATCTATAACAAAAGGTGAAAACAGTAGCAATTCTGTTCATATATCAAGCAGGCCACCTGTATCCAG
Source organism: Ellobius talpinus (assembly GCA_001685095.1). Classification (NCBI taxonomy): domain Eukaryota; kingdom Metazoa; phylum Chordata; class Mammalia; order Rodentia; family Cricetidae; genus Ellobius; species Ellobius talpinus. The sequence continues at coordinate 5,503 of LOJH01007530.1, forward strand.
GGGTTCCACTCAACCAACATCAGGTCCAAAATATTCATGGAGAGAAATAAGATTACACTGAAAACAAACATACATTACTTTTCTTGTTCCATAAAAGGTATAAAACAGTTATTAGTTTTGCATTGTATTATAAGTATTCTAAATATAAGTTAACTTTCAGAGAAGGAGGTGGGTAGATTATATACAAATTCTAAAGTGTTTTATGGAGGGGAATTTGAATAGCTAAAAGCTTTTCTAGAACCCATACCCTGTGGATTTGGTAGGACATTTGTACACTTGAGGTTTCCACACAAATAAACTTTTGAAGTCTTAAAGTAGGATGCTTTTGTTTCCATGTTATGTAACACGAACACACCTTAGGGGATACAAAGAGAAAAATCAGAAATATATTTTGCAGTGTGCTGTTTCTTGTTTCAGTGTGAAATTCTGAATTTTACTGTATGAGGTCGCCTACACCCAGCACACCAAATAGTTGTGTGAGACATTTGGGAATGTTGATTTGGAATGGACTTTCCTGTATGCCACACAGTGACTTGTCACCAGTTGTGGTAGGTAGTTGTCAGGCTCACATGCAGGACTCAGCATAGGATTCGTGAAACACTTCCCTGTAACTGTGAGCCCAGCTAGGTCACCTTTGAAAGGCCCTCTAAAGCCTGGTAACAGTCTCTTCCAAGTGACATGGTGGTCTATGTCTCCCCTTCATTCTGAACAACATTAGGGTAGAGATGCAGAACTCTCATCTTCATGTGATGCATCTCAAGTTCTTAGTAAAGAAGATCGCTGCCTTGAGATTTGAACTTGTAAATTATTATCCAGGGCTGACAGTGTGGGCACTGCCTTCCTTCCAAATGTCTATTTTATATTTATTTGACCTAGTCAACTTCAAAGAAAAAAATGGAATTTTATTATTTTTGCAAAGTCAAAGACTGTATAGCAGTTATTTCGTGCTTATCACATGAAGAACTTGAAAAATGTCCACTCTGCCGACAAAGGAGAATCACAGCTATAAAGCAGCAGTGACACTAACGCTTGTGAGGATTAAGAGGTGTCTTTATTTACTAAACCAAACCATGGATAAATTTTAAGTTGTAAATTTAACTACAGATCTATCAAGAAATGACTGTGTGGGTTATCAAACATTTTAGATCATATTTGACTCCTAGGATGTATTTCAGGCATTTAAGGATGTATTTAGGGTAGCATCTGACAAACTCTGACTCTTGGTCCAAATCTCCCTTGACATCTAATCTTTAAAAAAAGTTTTGATGGATTAGAGCCATGTTCTATTTGCTTATCTTCTATGTTTGTTTCAATGTCACAACTCAAAAACTTAGTGGCAACAGATGTCTTTATAGATTATAGGATCAATTAGCTAATGAAGAATGAAGCAAAATGCTACAAGGCCCTTTCTCAAAGATGCTTTCGGCTTCATTGTAACACATTGGTCTAACCTGGTCCTGAAACTCAATCAAGATAACAGTGATGTCTGCCTTTAGCCTTTCTCTGATCTGTGTCTGGACCCTAGGGAGGCAACAGCTGATGGCAGGAAGATGCTGCAGCTTCAGTGGTATGGAAAGAGTTCTGAGTGCCTGCTCAGTGACCAACTCCTCACATCACCCCGGTCCTCTGAGGAAAATAACACAAAGAGCAAACTCATAGCAATCCTAGTGACTATGTGTAGTGGGCACACACTCTTCTAGCACCTCAGCTTCTCACCAGAGAACAAAAATGGTGAGAGTTCCAGACTCTGTTTAGTAGAACGCCCACATCTCCATCAGGGTCTTCATAGAAAGCAGGCACATAGAGGAGGAAGAGTAGGAGTGTAGGGCTGGAGTCCACATCTTGAAGTAGCACAGATCTCTAACTTTTTGAGAAAAATATAAAGGGCCGTCCAAACTTTAGTAAACCCTCATTGAACGTGAAACCAGGTCTTGGATAGTGGCCATTAAGTAACTCAATCCATAGCTTTCAATAACATTGTAATTGCATGTGTGCTTATTCTTTTCTTCCCCTACTGCTAGCAGGTTCTAAGGTTTACTGTACTCTATTTTCCCATTTGGACCTATCTCATCCGGTCCCGTCCCGTCCCGTCCCGTCCCGTCCGGTCCCGTCCACTTCACTCTACCCCATCTTGTCTTATCAATTAACTGTATCTCCTTATTTTTAAATGCTGGCATTCATCACTAAATGCATTTTATTCTCCCCAGTTAACCACAATCTACACTTTGTAAAACTATGCTCTAGATAATACTAGCATTATTGATTCTTGCCTAATTAAAAGTGATATAAGGAAACAATGTCCAGTTTTCTTCGCACAGAATCATGACCCAGGGGTGGAAGAGAACTCAGGCTTCTTATATGCATGTTTTTCTTTCACAATGTTTATTTTTAGATTTATTAAGTGTCTATTTTATTTTGTTATGTGACTTAGTTGGTTTTTCATTTCTTTCTCTTTCACTCTGTCTTTGGTCACCTTCTGGAGTCCCTGTAGAGAGTCTGCTTCTATTTGCTCTTCAGGCTCAAGGTTTTGCAGCAACTATTTTCCCCCAATTTTTACTGAAAATAATTTCTTTTCACCTAATATATCCTGATCATAGTTTTCCCTCCCTCTATTCCTCTGAGATCCTTCTCACCTCCCCCCACGTCTTGATTGTATTACTGCTGATTATCTCCATTTCCATCTGACATGTCTTTGTGGACTTTTCATCCTGCCTTGTCAATGTTTGTCACTTGTCTGTTAGTAGATTTGGGCTCAGAATGTGGAATTATCCTCTGAGTATTTATAATTTGTGTAAAGCCCAACCTCTCCTATGATAATGCTGAAAATATGTCCAAATAGTAAGTAGGGTGGAAAAAGGCTAGAAGACAAAGATTTTGAATGACCAGATTTATTAAGTTAATTCTAGCATAGTTCATGCCCTTTTGGATGTAGTGGAGATTGATCTTAGGGCCTTGAACAATCTAGGCAAGTGCTCTTTCTCTGAGTGATTCCCTTTACCACACCTTTTTAGTTTCATATTCAAAGCCAAACTGTCCACAGCATTTCCTAAATAAAAAATGACATTGTGATATAAGATTGTGCATTTTTTCTCTCATCTCTTAAATTTTGGTGTTTATGTGATAATTCAGAATTCACTTGCCAAGATATTCAAGTTTAATCAAGTCTGATTAGTAAACTGTTGTGGAGGCTAAAAATTGGAAGATACTGAAACCTCTTAGGAATGCCTACGACCCAATAGAAAGTGGTAAAAGATTATGTATATTAAAAATCCAGCTCCACATATACATGTGTGTGTGCAAACACACACAGACGCACACACAATATTTCATAGCAACAACAAGACCGGTCAAACAACCCCGCCCCCCCTCACACATGTGTTGTCTTAGCATTAGGTCAATGAATGGGAAATGAAAGTATCAGGAAGTCTAACACTCCTGAAGTCCCTAGTGACAATTCTGGTTGGGTTTGCTTTCTCTTATAGCTTCTGCTCTGTCCTCTGCATCTATGCCTGAGCTCTCTCTGTCCCTGTCTATCTCTGTCCCCATCGCTCTTTCCCCCCAGGACATTAGCATTGGATTTAGGCTTCACTTGAATATTTCATGATGATCTTATTTCCATATTTTTAGTCAAATCTGCAAAAGCCCTGTTTGTAATAAGGCCATTCAGACTTCACACCCAAACAGCTAGCAGAACACAAGTGCCTTTTCCTGCATTGAGGAAATCTGGGAGAGGAAGAATGAATTTGGGAAATTTTCAAATTTATGTTTTAGTATAAGACGTTTAAGATGCCTGTGAGACATTAAAAGACTTGAGCTTCTCTCGTTACTGGTTATTTGAAAAATTGCAACATAAAATCATTTCATATTTAAGTCAGTCTAAAGAGTTTAATATTTTAAAATTAGGAAAATAATTTACTGTGTGTGAGAAAATATAAGAATAAATTTGTTTTAAGATAATCCTGATGCTATATATGATAGGATAGAAGTTTGTAAGATACTTGGCCTAAAGGAGGCTCACTGGTACAAATTTAAAGCGTTGATGTTAAGGTCATATGAAAATATAATGTGTCCCTGAAAAGTACTTTAAATATTAGAAACGCAGAAGAGAAAGGTGGAGGGTACAGAGACATAAATGTGTGGACTTTACGTTTAGCAAAGCAGTTACTGGCTACTAGGCAGAGTGCTGTTTCTTCTGCTTCAGTCCCATTACCTTGTGTTTGAAATTTCAGAGAATTTCCCTAAGGGTCAATCTTGAGTATGTACTTGTTATTTCCCCAAGTCAAATGGTTAATTTAGGGCATTTTGAATTCTGACATTTCCCATGTTATGTTCTGAGAATTCCATAAGTTAGGAACATATTCCAAGTTGTAGAACACACAAAAGAACAAGTTTGACCTGTGCTGCTAACTAGGTCACTGTGCAGAGTTGCAATGCAATTGATTGCTGTTGAGTGACAGTCCCAAGTTATGAAAGCAGAAACTTGCCATGCCATGCCATTGGCTATAGAATGAAACTTATCCAATTTTTAGGGGTGAATAAATGACTTCTCCCAGGATGTCAACTCTGAGGAGTGCTGGTTGACCTGCTATGCTTTCTGTCAGTCACTTACAGTCTTGTTCCTAACTATGTCAGGTAGAATGACACACAGGTGCATGAAATAATGGAGTTTGGCTAGCTCGCCTAGAAGATTCTCTCCAGTCTGCTGCCAAACTATTACTCTGTTAGAGGGTTTTAAAGACTGACTAAAGGGAAACTGGCTAATCAGTGTCCTTTTCTGTCCCTTCTAAGCTACAGAGTATTATATCAACATTTTAATTATGTATAGATTTTTATATTTATTATTTTTATTTTTTCTCATTTACTGTCATTGTGTGTGCATAATATATGTGTGTAAGAGTACATGTATACCCATGACACTTGTGTGGAATTTCCAGGAGTCAGCTCTTTTTGTCCTTGGTCATTCGGCTTTAAAATTCTCTACTCCCTTCATCCCCGCTGCAGTGCCCACTCCCATGTCCAATCCATTTCCTCCCACCATTAACCCTCACTCCACTTCATGCCACACATGTCCTTTCTCCTTTCCCTCTCTATATCAGCATGAGTGCCAGTGTTCATGTGGTGGAGGAGAGAGAACAAATATTGAAAGCTGTTTTTCTCCTTTACCGTGGCTTCCAAGAATTAAATTCCGGTTCTTACGTCTGCTCAGGCAAGCACTTTCATCTGGCGAGCCATCATCTAGGCAGCTCTGTCTCAGCATTTGCAGGATGAATTATATCCTTCAGCATTTATTATGCTGTTGTGTTGGTTATGTGAGAACTCCACTGTCATGTCTGTCTCGACCAGCAGGAAAGATGCAACACTCAGGGTCTTCTATAAGCAGTTTATTCAGGAACCTTGAACAATCTTCTTCTTCTTCCCCCCCCAGGGCGCTGCAGACTATATACTCTATGGGCTACCAAACCCAATAAGCCACATGGCAATCTCTAATAGGCCCACATACACGGAAAGCAAGCCTGCTAATCAGCCTTAGCCAAATAAGGACTTGTTAATCACAGAGAGCACTCTCTGTCAGGCTAGCTCTCGTAGACTAGACTGGCCTCAAACTCACAGAGATCCGCCTTCCTATACCTCCTGAGTGCTGGGATTAATGGTGTGTACCACCACTGCCTGGCTGCCATGCACAATCTTGCATCTGACTTTTCATTTTAGTATAAAACTATTTCTGATTTTAGTCAAGCAAATACCACAGTTAGTGTCAGTTTCTCTTTAACCTTATTGGACAATTGTAAGAAACCCAGCACTTATGTGTAGATGGGAGGATATAAACACACTTACGCATGCATATGCTTGATACGGTGCACTATATACGAAGATGACTTAGCCCCAGTGTTTCTCGCTTCAGGATGCCCCTTTGAACAACTGAGTACAAGGACGCATTGTATTTTCTTATAATCCCTTTTTACTTATCTGAAAGGCAGTGCATAAGAGACAATTACTGTCTTATTTTCACTACTATGTTCTGAAAATATCTCACTTTTAGTTCAAAATTTCTTACTTTGTTCTTTAAAGCCCCACACACCACAATTATGTGGACCTATCATAATTTATTTGACTATTTCCTATATACTGAGGTTATTTATGGCAATTTGGATTTTTAAAATATGTAATTTTATTTTATGTTTATGGATGTTTTGTCTGCATGTATGTCAATGCGCCATGTGTGTGCTCAGACCTAGTACACACAAAGGCCAGAAGATGGCATTGGATTCCCAGGGACTGGAGTTACAGACAGTTATGAGCTTCCATGTGTGTGCTGAGAATCAAACTCAGGTCCTCTGAAAGATCAGAAAGTCCTCTCCTAACTACTGAATCACCTTTTCACTTCTTATTTGTGACACATAAACAATACTAAGGTGAATAATTTCATATATCAACATTTTTATATTGTCAGAGAAGTATATCTTGACAGTCCCAGAGTTCTAATTGGTGGGTCCAGATAATTATATTTGCAGTTATTTAAAAGATATTGCCAAAGTATGCAGTTTTCATTCTCTTAACAATATCTTTAACAGAAGGAATCTTTTAAATTTTAATGAAGTTTAATGGATCAATTTATCTGTTTCTGTTTATGTGTTTGGTGCATGCTTTAAAATCTTCTACTGGTCTAAAATCATGAAAAATTTCTGCTATGTAGTATTCCAAACTTTTTATGACTTATGTTTTATGTTTCAGGTATAGATTTATGGTCTCTATTTACCAAATTTGTGCAAACTATAAGGGAGGTCATATTTAATTGTTTCATGACTATTTGTTGAACAAACAAACTTTCTACACAAAGTTGCCTTTGCATGTATATCAGAACAGATCAGACAAGAATTTTCTTCTAGTCTTGCATAGTTTTTATTGATTTATGTGTCTTTCTCAATCAGTAACCCTTGAATTTGAACACCAATTCTCTAAATCTATTATTGAAATCATTTTACTCATTTTGGTTGCCTTCCTATTTCATTTAAATTTTAGAATTATTTTATTCTATAAAAATCTGCTTAGGTTTTTCTCAGTACTTATTAAAATTCAGAGAAATGTACAGGGACTTTGCTTATTTTTAATGTATAAGAGATTTGCTTGTATGGATGCATGTGCACCATGTTTGTGCCTGACTACAGAGGCCAGAGACATTAGAACCCTTGCAATCAGAGTAAGACAGCTGTGACCTGCCATGTTGAGTGCTGGTAACAGAACTCGGGACCTCTGTAATAGCAATAACTTTTCTCTCTAGCCATTTAAAACAAATTAATTATTTGATAATTTAATATATTCATAAAATGTAATTTGGTCATATCTTAGTCTTCTGTTGATGCAATGAGAAACTATGATCAAAGCAACACATTAAAGGAAGCATTCAGTTCAGAGCTTCCTTATAGTTTCAGGGGGAAGTTAGTCCACGACCATCATGGTAGCGAGAGTGGTGCCAGGAAGGCAAAGGCAGAGGTTGAGATGGAAGCAGCAATTTATGTTTTGTATTTTCTATTTCAGTGAGAGAGAGAGAGAGAGAAAGAGAGAGAAAGAGAGAGAGAGGGAGGGAGAGAGAGAAAAGGAGGGAGGGAGGGAGAGAGAGAGAAAGGGAAGGAGGGAGATCTCAAAACACTCTCAGTGACACACCTTCTCTAGCAAGCCCATACTTTCTAATCCTTTCCAAATAGTTCAACTAACTGGAGACCATGTATTCAAATGTATGAGTTTGTAGGGAATATTCTCATTCAAATCACCAGAGATCATATCTATCCATGCCCCCTAACCACTCACAGATGTACTTCTTACTCCCAGATTACTTCCTGTCTCCTACCTTTTCCCAACTTTCTATTTTCTGCTTTTGTTTGTTTAATAATCCCCTTACTCAGATTTGTGCTCCTGTGTACTCATAGCTGTGGGGCATTCAATGGAGCATGGTAGACCTACCAGAGGTTGTATCCTTAAAATACACCGACTTTCCCTTCTCTAGAAGCCATGTGTGGCTCATGGATACTCAGATTCTCTTCAGTCTCTGTGATGAAATGCTGACAGACTTGAACTTGTGCAGGCAGCCACAGTTGCTGTGAGTTCATGACTATGGCAGTTCTGTAATGCACGTAAGACACCTGTTTCCTCTGGTCCTCCATGACCTAAGGCTCCTGCCACCTTTCTGCCTTTCTTCTATTTCTTCTATGGTTCCTGAGTCTCAGTGGAGGAAGTGTACCTCGTATAGTTGAGCATTCCGCAGAGGCTTGTTCTATATTTTCACCAGTGAGTTTCTGCATTAATCACCATCCCTCACCCCACTTAATTTCTACCTATTTTTCTTTTCTTCTCTCTTGTATTTTGCTAACTTTCATATTTCTTTTATCCGTTTGAAACATAGGGATTTTATAGACATTGAATTGTACTGAGTGGCTCTATTTCAACTTGACACAAACTAGAATCATTTGAGAAGAAAGAACTTCAGTCGTGAAAATATCCATGCCAGGTTTGCCTACAGGCAAGCATGCGAGGAATTTTCTTGATTGATAATTCGTGCAGAAGGGTCCAGGTCATGGTGGGTAGTGCCGTCCTTGAAATTGTAGTCTTGGGTGCTTTAAGAAAGAGGGCTGAGTAAGCTGTGAGGAATAATCCAGTAAAGTAAAATTATTTCATGACCTCTGCTTCAGTGTCTGCTGCAGGATTCCTGCCATGCTTGAGTTCCTGCCCTGACTTACCTCAGGGATAGACTGATATCATATCTGTGATATGAAATAAACTCTTTCAATCCCAAGTTTCTTTTGCTTGATTCTTTATCACAGCAATAGAAAATTTACCTGAGAGAGTACTGGGGATCTGGAATAGGTTTTTGCTGCAAAAGACTTGACCATGTGTTTTTGGGGAGGATTGTGGTGGCATTTGATCTTTGGGCTGGAAAATCCACTCAGTGACCATTGTTCTGTGGACTGTTCTGTGGGATTTTGGAAGATATGATTGTTGAGAGCAATGTAGATGATGGAAGGCTGGCCTGTGAAGTTCCAGAGGAATGTTTGAGAGGTACTTAAAGATTTTATCAGGGAATTTGATATTTTGAATTATAATCTGTGGTTCTGGTCAGCTGGGACTAAAGAATCTGCTGTGATTAAGACTGGCATCACTGAAGAGAGTGTTTCCTTGGAGTCAGAACACAGTGGCTACATTCCAGAGGTGGCCAAGGCTGTACCCCAACTTGGAAGCTGAATTTGTTAATGTGTAAGAATTTACAACATGGTACTGGTTTTGAAGGCAAGTAGTAGAAGCCCCAAGATTAAAGTGTTCTTGGGGAGAAGTTGAGGGTTGGCATCATTTGGCAATGTTAGAGTCATTATTGAGAGTCCAGGGGAAGCTAATCGTGAAGGTGCAGCTCGGTTTCAGTGAAGACTCCAGTGTGAGACAACTGCCAAGGACAGCAACAACCATAGAATTGAACAGGCCTGAGCCTAGGAGAAAAGCTATGTGGTACAAAGGGCAGAGCCAGAGACCCTTTGAACCCAGAGTGGTACCAGATGTCGAACACAAAATGAGTTCTACTGTTGAACTTTGGTTTAAAATCATTTGAATGTAGTTGTGCCCTCATTCTTCCTTCTTACAGTAGGAAAGTATTTAACTTATTTATTTTACATGATCCCACAGTTAATAGACTTTGGAATTTTAGAAATACTTTGGATATTTTAGAGAAATTTTGAACTTTAAAAGAGGCTGTATGTTTTAAAGAGGCTAAACTTTTTAAGAATTTGAAATTTTAAAGACTGTGGGACTTTAGAAGTTTAGATGATTCATATTGTGATATTGATATTGATTGCCACCTTAGGGACAAAAGAAAAAGGTAACATTCTAGTTGAACAGTGATTTGTTTGAGTGTCAAGTTGACAAATGGTCAATTGTGTTGGCCAGTTTTCTGTCAAATTAACACAAGCTGGAACCATTTGGAAAGAGACAACCTCAATTGAGAAAATGCTGGCCATAGACTAGCCTATGGGGAAGACTGTGTGTTAGTTCCTTGATTGACAGTTGGTATGGGAGGGTCCAGCTCACTGTCGGTGGTGTCACTCTTGGGCTGGTAGTCATGGGGTACTATAAGAAAGCAGACTGAGCAAGCTGTGAAGACAAAGCCAGGAAGGGGTACTCATCTATGGCCTCTACTTCAGTTCCTGCCTTGCCTCCAGGTTCATGTTGTGACTTCCCTCATTGATAGATGGTAATCTGTGAGGTGAAATAAACCCTTTGTCCAATAAATTGTTTTTGGTCATGGCGTTTATTTATCATAGCAATAGAAATCATAACTCAGACAGGACTAATGCATTCTTCTGGCATTTTTCATTTTCCCTCATTGTCCAGTGATACCAGCATTAGGTCTCTCATTGTTGTCTCACAAGTCCTTGAAACACTGGTCATTTGGAAAAAATAAAGAGGATTTTTTTCTCATTTGCTTAATTCAGAAAGTATCTGTTGATTTTTCTTTAAGTTTACTAACTTTTCTTCCTGTTCTTTCTATTATACTATTCTTCAGTGACATTTTATTTGTTTTGTTTGTGGTATTTGTGTGCATGTGGGGTGGGGAATGGCCTCTTATTGCTCCTCATATTTTTTGAGACAGAGTCTCTTATTTAATCAGAGACCACTGACCCAGATAGACTGGAAGGCTGCAGATCTTTAGGAGTCTCCTGTCATTAGGCCTTTCATATGGGTGTTAGGTCTCTGACTGTTTAAGCCATCTCACAAGTCCTCAATTTGGTTTTAAGTTTTGTTGTTTTTGATCATAAACATTCAGTTTGGTTGTTTTCACTTATTATAGGAATATTTTAAATTGGTTTTTGTTTTTCAGTTATTACTGGTTCTTTCAATGAATAGAATTTTATTGTACTTTCTTAATAATTTGTGTACATTTAGTCAAATTATTTCACTAATCATTAATTCTCTTAGACAAACTCCAGGGTAAGGGGAGTGGCACTATCTAAATGATTTTTTCAGCAGTTAACTTTTTGTGATTATAAATATAATTATATATGTAAATGTAAAGCATCCCCATTTTCATCTCTGACGTATTTGTCATCTTTCTCAAACTTTTTACTCAGACAAGAAAGATTTTAAAGTCACACTTCAAATGACAGACTCTGAATAGAAACTATGGTTATTACTGAAAGGCAGAACAAAACTCTTACTAAATATGAAAAATAGAAGTAAATAGATAAACTAAACTAAATATATTGTTTGTATTTAACTTAGTCACTTGGACTGATTCCTCAAGATAGATAATGATCTTGATACCTTCATAAAATAATGCATTCATTTGGGAAGTTGAAATTCTAAACTGGAAAGTAAACTTTTCCTTTTTAAGAAACTAGAGTTGAATTTTATTTATGAAGTTCTCATCATCAATCTGTTCATAAATGTCAGCAGAGCTAAATCCAAAGAGAGAGGATGGTTAATTAAAGGCAATAATAATGACTCAGTTGTTTTGGCATTTGCATTTGTTGTTCATTACTATTCATTATGATTGTCACTATGGCAACATGATGAAATAACATGTTACAAATAAATGAAAATCAATATAGCCTTCAGTATTTGGGTTTCTGAGAGAAGGAGATTAGCAGTCTTGACAATTGCATTCATTTAAATGTCTGAGAAGGATACTTTGTCATGTGATTTATTGCTGAGTGAAAGCTAACGACTATTTGTTTCATAAGTAGAAGATAATCAGAAGAGTGGGGAAGAAGTAGAGCAAGAAGACAAGGTAAATATTTACACAAAAACAAGATAAGTAGATTAGTCAAATTCATTTGCGCCCGGCCCTCCAAACACTCACAAAAATGTATGGAATAAAAACAGACAAAACATGCAATCACTTAAAATGAATGCATCCCAGTACAATGTGTAATTAAGTCCTGGAACTTGCTCCTTCAAGATTTTATTTAAATAAATAGCTCAGATCAATCGAAAGGCTTTAGTAAACACCACACACACACACACACACACACACACACACACACAGCTTCAGCTTTCAGGCAATGTGTTGGCTGATTTTATGATGTACAGAGTATTTCCCTTAATTTGAAAGAATTATTTTAATCAAGCAATTTCCTTTTCATTATTGTACTTTTTGTATTACTATCCCTTTGCCAGAGATATTTTACACTCTCAGTCTAGCTAAGGTTCTTTTTCTTTTGAAACACATGGAACTGAACTCAGGGCCTCATTTGTGCTAGCAAGCATTCTGTTCCCAACACCCTGTTCCTCGGCATAACTATCTAGCTACAACTGTGTTTTATATCTTAGGGTTTTTCTCAAATGTGCTAGTAGCTCTCATGTAGTCTGTGTTTCAATTGAACATATTTAATTTGCAGCTTCCATTATAGTCATTTCCAAAATCTTATAGTCTGTCAAGTTTTTTTTTTAGCTTCTCTTTTGTTAGCCTACAGAGTTTGTCAACTTATTTATTTATTTTCTGGAGACAGGGTTTCTCTGTAGCTTTGGAGCCTCTCCTGGAACTCACTTTGTAGACCAGGCTGGCCTCACATTGACAGAGATCCATCTGTCTCTGTTTTCCGAGTGCTGGGATTTAAGGTGCACACATCTTAAGCAGCTGCAGGAATTTGAAGGAAGGAAGCAAATGGACTGATGTCTATGGTCCTGAAGCAAACTCTGATTTGGGAAACAGTGAAGAGACTCGTTTCTTCTCTTTATTGCGCTGTTTTTAATCAGAATTTTATGGTTCACCATTTTAAATGCATGCTTGTTAACACTAAACTGTAATACATAACTCCATAATCATAGTGCCTAATCTAACATTTTTTGTTTTATTCTTTGGATTTAACTGTTGCTACAGGGGAAAAATGCAACCCTACAATTTATCTCCTAGGAATAATTATTTTCAAACCATAATCTGTTAATCCTTAGTTAATCCTCATTAATGCCATCTTTCAAATATGAAATGTTCCAAAGTCTCTTGACAACATGCTCAACATGCTTTTCTCCTTTTTTAAATTGATTTTTATTGAGCTCTACATTTTTCTCTGCTCCCCTCCCTGTCTCTCCCATCCCCCCTTCAAACCTCCCCCAAGGTTCTCATGTTCCCAATTTACTCAGGAGATCTTCTCTTTTTCTATATCCCATGTAGATTAGATCTATGTAAGTCTCTCTTAGTGTCCTNAATTGATTTTTATTGAGCTCTACATTTTTCTCTGCTCCCCTCCCTGTCTCTCCCATCCCCCCTTCAAACCTCCCCCAAGGTTCTCATGTTCCCAATTTACTCAGGAGATCTTCTCTTTTTCTATATCCCATGTAGATTAGATCTATGTAAGTCTCTCTTAGTGTCCTCTGGGATACAGAAAGACAATTATCACATGTACTCACTCATAGGTGGTTTTTAAACATAAAGCAAAGAAAACCAGCTTTTCTCCCTTTGATTCTGTGTTCTTTCGATAGTTTAACTACTCTATATAAATGTCAAAGATTTCAGAATTTGCATCTCTTTCCCATCAAGCATTTGTTTTACCTATAGACTTAAATTTTCAAGTACATTTACTATATGTTCTTAGTTGTTTAAAAAGTTGTTCCTTAACACTGGAGAAGAGAATTACTGTGGATTCAGATAGACCATGCTATTTTATTTCTGTGTCTCTTTGTTTAAAAAGGTGAGAACTTGACACATTTATATAAGATATTCAAAAAGAACACATATGTAGTGGTTCATTTGTAGAAAGCATGAGAAGGAGTATCAGACAGAAGGTGCAGGGACAGTCCCATTCAGTGGGCATCTGAGAGGGTGCCTGAAAATAGCGTTCTTCATAGAGATAATGGTGCTTTCCAGGACGAAGTGCTTATGAAGGACCAAGCAGTGTGATGAAAAACATGGGAGCCCCCTCAAGGTGGTTTCAGCTGGAAGGGAAGTTTCCTTGAGGGGAGGGGTGTCATCCACATCATAGTGAGCCTCTGGTAAGTCAGTGGAAGCAACCCACTGTAAAACTTAAGTCGTTGTCACTTGTGTGGCCTCAGATGTACTTAGACTGGCAAGGTTGAGGGAAATTTGGGTTATAATTGTCTGGCAAGAGAGAATAATTGACTTGACATTTCAGTTCTGTCCCCGTGACGGGATTTCCTTCTTGGACTTCTGTCATTTGGGGATTGGTTGGTAGTAAACAAAGTGTTGCAAGCACTGGAGTGGGAGCGACTTCCGAGTAGAGTGGAGAAGAAAACAATAGCAAGCAGGCCTTTAATTAACGCTGACTTGGTTTGGTAATTCCGGAAGGATTTTCCAGTTGGTATGTCATTTCAGTCCCCTGCCTTTATTTAACCTTCTAGTCACTGCTAACTTTATCTTTACAATGGAGATAGAGGATATAGACTTCAGTGGATTTTGAATCACTGTAGTCAGTTATCACCATAATTAGAAGAAAAAAAAAACTGGAAATCCATTCGTAAGCTTTAATTTTTTTATCTTAACAGAAACCTCCATCAGAAAGTTTACTGCAATAGCTAATTTGAATATTAGTTTTAATGATTATTCATTATTTTAGTTTTTTCTAAGGTTACAATGATCATAAGGCATCATGGAGGCAATCAACAGCTAATCGATTTTTTTTTAGCAAACAAGCTCTCTTTCTTAATTGGAAAGAGGCAGAAATGAAGAAAATGAGCAAACATCTCTATGGTGATGGTACTGTTTAATTATGGCAGCCTTTTACTGGCTGCAACTCAGCTGCATGAATTTGGATTCCATTCCTTCTGTGTGTGGTAGGCTGTGATGGTTGTGACACCAAGCTCAGTGTTGTAATGGGAGATCCTGGAATAGGATGACATCTTGTTTGTGTGGTATGTTCTGCAGGCTGAAGTGTGAGCAGTTGATTGGTACATCTGGTCACTTTTCAGGGTACAAGTTCCCCTCATTGAACTCCAGCCTGTGGGGTGACAGGGCAAATCTGGGCGGTGTGGTGTGACTTTCCACTGCCAGTCAGTAAGGTGGAGGACAGGTTGGCAGAATGACAAGAATGAGCTAACTCGCCCAGTTTCAGGCTACCTGACACCTCAATTCAGGGAAGAATCTGGAGAGGTCGAGTGCAGTGATTAACTCCACTGATACTTCTCTGGAAAATTACTAGCCCCTCGGGAGAAGAGGAGTAAGCATGGACAACAAATGGTACAAAAGGAAACCAAAGTTAGGGCTACAGAAGAGCATTTGAGTATAATGAATAATAAAAATGGTGTCTTAAATTCTGCTTTAGATGATTACTTCAGGCCAATTTTACCAAGGGAGGAAAAACTGGGCCATCGGAGATCAATGCCAAATTATAATAAAATTGAATATTAAACTTTGAATCAGCTGTTTTTAGTTTCGAGATAGTCTCGTAGAGGGGAATGTTATGATGGGCTCATAAGCACTGTTTTCTTGATTTATTTGCAAGATTATCTTTAAACTATTTTATTATAAAGAGTAGAGATGGGAAATTGCCTTCTTAAATCTATCTCACATCCAAACTGAACAAACCACATAATGATCATCTTAGTCAGATACTATTTTGAAACGTTATGGAAACCTAAATGCTTGTAAACTTCTGTGGGACAGTGCTGTGCTCTGAGTCATAGAGGATCCACCCCAGAAGTGACATGTAAGCATCAGTGAACAATTGCATGGGAGACAGCACCTAGGGAAAGTCTTAAGACCTAATTCTATTTTTTTTAACAAGTTTGATTAGAAATGACTACTTTGGTTCCTTCAACAGTGGCGAATGAGGTTCTCACTTTAGCCTCCTGCTTCTTTGCTAAGTGCATGGTGTAGACATTTAGTGCTGGAAAGTCCAGAGCAGGGTGGAGAAGTTTTGCTTGTAATTGTGGTTATCATTACTGCTTCCATGTGTATGGATGCTGTTGTAAATACCTTGTTGTTTTTTTATATTCAAATATGCCTCTCTTATCCTCTATTGTGGGTGACTGCTGAGTTCACTACTGAATCTCAAGCCAGTAGTACATGGCAGAGGCCATGTGCACAGTTCTAAAGTATCTCTAGGTTGTTTCCTTGGAAGAATCCTTTTCTGCTTGTGCAGTTTGTATGACTGGCAGTTCTTCTGCTTAGATTTGGGATTGCAGAAGGAGTTCAGTGAGCCTCTGCCATAGGCTGTAGCTGTTAGCCCTCTCAGCTGCATTGTGCACACTTCTCAGGACCTGGTCATCCTTAACTCAGGATTCCAGTCTACCCCCTATAAAAACTTTATAGCAGAATTAGAATTCTAATCAGCTATATTCATTGAGCCATGGACCTAACTTTGATTTAGTTCCTTCTTTGCTTGGAGAGATTTAAAAAAATTTGAATCATAACTAAGAAACACAAAGTTGCTTTTGATGTATTCACATAACTTCACAGAAAGAACATTTCCAGAATTTCCAACACCTCTATCCAAATTCTGTATTCATGGAAACCTCTCTCCTTCTCATGGGGACTAAGGCAACTATTTACTCTGAATGGTGGGTTCACCCACAGGAACATCCTTATACACATACCCTTCTTGGATTGGTCTTTGGTAGGCTATCACACTGCATGCATATTGTTGTGGTGATTATTTAGTTTCTAAACCTAAGTTCTATGTCCTGATGAAGAAATTTTAGACATTAAATGATAGCATAATCGAGGGAATTAGAACATCTTCTGGTGAGAATTGAATCTGTTCTGTGTGGAGCATGGTTTGGAGATGTCCTAGATGAGCAGAAGTCTCCTGAGGGACCTAGAATATCATCTGATGAGAATTGGATCTGTTCTGTGTGGAGCATGGTTTGGATATGCCCTAGATGAGCAGAAGTCTTGGAGGAGACTTGTACCTGAAGAAAGTGGATGAGTCTTTATAAATGTCTACCTTGGAACAAGGGAGTTCAGGATACTGATACTAGGAATCTAAGGAACACTGAGCTAGATTGGTGAGTTTTTACTTCAACAGCATTTTCCATACACCTCAGCTACCTCTTCTCCCTGCCGTTTGTGCTGAACGTTCAGTCTCATCTACCTAAACTTCCCAGTCCTCCTGTGATTAAAATTCTATGTAGAAACTGTTGTATTATTTTCCCAAGAGCTGCAAAATTACCCAGCAGAGGGATACTAGTTGGAAAACTCTAAGGTTTTTGCAGTAAATTACTATATAAAAATGGATGAAGTGACCAAGACTTTCACTGTAATAATATATGACATATAAAAAAGGACAAAATTGTTGGCAGAATGAAAGTAAAGGGGTGGGATTGAAATTATCAGGGCCTTATTTTATAAGTAATATTTTATATATATAATATATATAATTAATATATAAATATATATTAATAATTCAAATTAATTTGGTGATATATATTAATTTAATTAAATTAATTTGAATTATTACTTGATAGATTAAAAATTGAGGCACCAAAAAAATTAAGTAACTTGTTTAAGGTCACAGCTGGTGGAGTTGCCTAGCTGTAACAATAACGCTAGAGCTAGTAATTTATTCTTTATTTTGTTTCCAGGTTACATATGGTCTAAATAATAAGGAGCCCAGATGCAAGACCACCAAGCTTGTCATGTGAAATAGCCGTTCATACTTGCCCCCACTCCCCCCAATTTTCCTCACACCTACTGCAAGTAACAGCACTCAGCTGCTTTGAACTGTGTCTTGTTCTTCAGATGTCTAACCAGCATGCTAACATCACTCATTTTTGCCTTTTGCTAATGACTGTCTCTAGACATCACTTCATGTGAAAGCATGGTATATGATTTTAGTATTTTACTCTTCACAACACTCTCTAAAATCTCACTGCCTTCCCTCCAGAGAAATATATCACACTTTCTATTTGTATTCAGTATTTATCACAAGTGAGAGAAGTTTAGCCAGAGGAGCTCTAGACATTGTCTTATGATCTGTGTTTCAGAGCAGAGTCCTTGCCTTGTGATGGCAGTGGTGACCACATTATCTTTCCTATGTGTTTGATTTCTGTTTTCCCTTTGCTGCTTTATTTCTCTTCTGAGGAACACAGCTGTCTCTCTCCATATGTCCAGTGGTCTGAGAGGACATTCGTTTTAGAAAATCTTAAATTATCAAGTATGTTAGTATTAAGCCATACAATTAAAATGAAGACAATGCTGGAATTGTAAGACTAACGTATGAGGTCAACTCAGAATCACTAACTAAAATATAAGTTTGCTTCTCGAGAAAGAGTCAGCTCATTGTCTTTCTCAAATGCAGTATTCCCTAGTTCCCAAGTTGCTAGAAAATGAGTCTTTGGGGAGGTACTCTACTGCATTTCTTGTCGTCTGCTAAAACTGAAAGAGTAGGGGGCCAAAGAAGACAGCACTATCACAGATCAGCCACTGAATTTCATAAGTAAAATGCTATATACACATATTTGAAAAATACTGTAATAATAATTTCAGATTCATCCAGTTTTATGAAAAATATCTATTCTGACAACTTTGAATTGAAGTCATAGTTAATTACAAATTTTCTTCACTTTGCTTTATGAAAGACCTGAGCATAATTTCACTCAGTGGAATTATTTTTAAAGTATTGTGGTCATCACAGTAGGAAAAAGGGAGTGTCTGAATCAGAGGCTTTATATTTCAGAGTAATGCAGGGAACTCTCCAGACTCACCCAACCAGCTGCAACTTCCTCTATGAAGACAGTCAGGTAAATGCTCCCAGTGTCCATAGTATAAAAGAGAGAGAGA
>LOJH01007531.1:5374-21744 GCA_001685095.1 Ellobius talpinus
CATTATGGGGCTAGCATGAAACCTGGCACCAGGGAAATTCCCAGGAATCCACGAACATGACTCCAGTGAAAACCCTAAGCAATAGTGGAGAGGGTACCTGAACTGACCTTCCTCTGTAATCAGGTTGATGACTACCTTAATTGTCATCATAGAACCTTCATCCAGCAATTGAAGGAGTTCTTTGTTTAGTTTGGAGATCAGTCCTCTGCCAGATGTGGGGTTGGTGAACATCTTTTTCCCATTCAGTAGGCTGCCATTTTGTTTTATCAGCTGTGTCCTTTACCTTACAGAAGCTTCTCAATTTCAGGAGGTCCAATTTATTAATTGGACTTATTAAAGGCAAAAATACTTTTTTCCTTTAGCAGCAAATTTCCATAGAGCCTTATGCCCATCGATTCTTTCAGACTGACAGCCACTTGCATCTTACAATTGGTTTGATGCATTCAGATCGGGCTTTGATCTCAGCGTAACTCTGAGATGACACCTTGGAAGGTGACTAATATACATTTATTAAGTTCAGAATTTGGTAATTTGCCAGCATTACTCACTTGACTGAGATAGCAAAGGTCTATTCTGATCATGAAATTTGATATCGTGATGATCACTGATTGCAATTAAATGTGTTAAGCATGTTTTAGGTCAAGTTCTGTAACTGGTGATCAAAGGTAGTTGACAAATCTATCTTGGAAAAACTCTCTCATTAAAAATTTCTAGCTTCCCTTCTCTAAACTGTAACTTCCTTCAGGAAAGCATTCTTGCTCTGCAGAGCTTGCTCACCTGCTACCAAGAAGTATTTACCAGATCATGTATAGTCTTCAGATTTTTTGTTTTATTTTGTTTTTTTTGAGACAGGGTTTCTCTGTTTAGCCTTGGCTGTCCTGGAGATCACTCTGTAGACCAGGCTGGCCTCAAACTCACGGAGATCTATCTATCTCTCCCTCCTGAGTGCTGGGATTAAAGTCATGCACCATCATGCCTGTCTTAGTTTTCACATTCATAAAAAATGTTGTTCTTCATGTTCCTGGCTAGCTGTTGATTTCTCAAATTCCATTTAGTTGTTGACATAAATACTCTTTATTAAAAACCTTTTATTTCTGACCAGAAAAAAAAACAGTTGGATTGATCCCAGTAATCAAAGAGATTATGGTGAGAGTATTCAAGACCATTATGATTGTTGATAGTTTCTGGAAGGAGTGTGCACACATCTGTGTACATATGGGATGGGAGTCTCACTACTCTACAGGCTACATTTCTTTCACTCTTAGTGGAATCTCAATACCCAGAGAAAACTGTAGGCATTTTGCTGATCAAGAGAATACAACTTAGAGAGTTCAAATAAGTCTCCCAGGGTCCCTCAGCTAGAAAAGGCAAGCAAGGATCTGAAGCCACATCTCCAGATAGCCTCAAAGCTCTTGGTGATTTATTAAGCTAATTTCTTTAGAATCTCATCTAAATAAAATGTAGCCACGTAAATCTCAGCAAAGCAAAACAAAAGCACAAATGGAAAGGGGACTGCGGATGAGACCACCTCATTGACAAAAAGCATAACTAGGCAGATCCTGAGCCAATAAGATGATGCAATGGAGTCGGGCAAATAAGTGATTAGCAACTAGGAAAATAACTTAGTGGAAGTTAAAATGAATGAGTATGCTGGATGAGACAATGTAGGCATGAACACACATTTTCATTACCTGCTTTGACCATCTCCTGTGCAGAATGGTGACTAAATTAATCTTTCATATTTGTTTCAGTTATATCATTGGTGATAAAATACAACATGAAACAAAACCAAACAAGACAACAAGAAATAAACAAAAGGTGTGCTCTTTTGAAGGTGGTACCCTTCTGCCAGGAGACTTCACTGTTGGGATTTTTCATTATGAAAGTCAAAGATCAAGATATGACCACCAGTGTCCCAAATTCTTTTCCCTTTGTTAAAAAGTAGCATAACTCTCCCCTGGAAGAATCATGACATTGGGTGATTCATTCTCAGTTCTCAAATAACTTTCCATGTGTTTTTCTTCTATGACTATCTCCCAATGAAAGCAGAGACACTGCTCCAAATCACTTGTGGGACTGTGACATATGTAATGGCTTAGAAAAATTCTGTACTATCTCTATATTTAATTTGATTTTTGTATTGTTTTCATTAATAAAGGGTTTTAGGTAAAGTACACTCTGTTTTATATACCTTGCAGCTTCTTAGTTTCTGACCCCATAGAGTTATGATGCTCACCGAGTCCCTGAAAACATTTTGATTTGCCATCCTTTTTAATATAAAAGCAACAATAATAAAATTTAATGATAGCTTAAGATATCTTTAAGAGTATATCCATAAATTTATCATATAATATGCTTAATTTTAAATCTTACATCTTTATTCTAATACCATGTACCAATACTCTTATTCTTGTACACTTGAAAAATTCATTGATAACAGTAATTTTTCTCTAAAATTGTTATGAATTTCACAGAATCCTTTCTGGGGAGAGATTTATCTTAGCAAATAGACTTGTACATTAATCTATCATTAGTAGTTTGGGGTTTTCAATAATAAAATTAGTTGTAATATTTTCAATACTGTTTAAGCCATGCCATCTTTGCATGTATAAAATTCAGCTATAGCAACATGGTGTTACTGAGTAACTGTCAGTTTTGAGGGAACACATATGAAGCATAAGTAAATCATAACTCATTAAAGGGATTTGGTTGTTGAAACCAAAACTCAAGTGATCAATACTGGCCAATACGGCTATCTCTCCTATCAGGCTCTCCTGTGATAGAAGGGATCTGATGGCCACATGAAGATCAGACCCCAGTGGATACTTAGGAAAGGAATAGTTTGTACTTGAAAATATAAATTGTGAAAATTAAAAGCAATGCTGAAACAGAAAACCAGTTAGGTGTATTTATTGCAGACACATTTTGAATAAGAAACGAGCACATGGTAGTCTTAGCCCAAGGGAAAGTTCTGTGTGTAAATAATTATTACTCCTTTGAGGTCTTTTAAAATGAATTGCTTGTTATTTTCCTTCCTTAGTCAAATTACTAAGAAGTAGATTTGAATATTAACACAAAAGTCATATTTTATCATTTTAATTGTTTTGTGTTACAAAATTGAAGGGTCTAGTTCTCCATGTAGATCAATTTGTTTGTCCTTGAAAAGAATCTAAATTAATTCTAAGTATGTCTAATAGAGACTCCAGAAGAAAACCTTGCCTAGTTACTAGCAAAGTCAGAGATAAACAAGAACTGCTGCAATAAATTCCTGAAAACTGTCAGGCTTAGACCTTTCAGGAAAGGATATTTGTACATTAGGTGGCAAAGACCAGCAACACATTCTTGAACATATCAAAACTGCGATTTTAAGGCTTGTGGCAGGGCAGTGTGTTTGGGGAGGAATAGAGAACCCAGGACCCACATCAGTGTTGGTGTTTTTCACTGCCATCTGCATTTACAGAGCTCAAGACAATTCAAACAGCTACCATGTCTTTGACTGTTACCTAGGAAGTCTTAATTAGTTTAATGTTTTAGTAATCCTTTAATAGAGACTAACATCTCTATTTTACTGATAAGTCAGCTATAAATTTCTGACTTGAGAGAGTTAGTTACCCAGCACCACTCTTTAAAACCAACAGTCTAACACAAGTCTTTCTTCTTGGGGCTGAACTAGTTATTTAACTGGGGAAATAAGCAAGTCCATACAGTTATATACAAAATGAAAATGTACTGATTGGCTTTCTTAATAGTTTTATAATTATGTAAAGGCAAATATTTAAGTAAACTTTAGCGCCTGTGTGCATCATGAGAATTTTCACCAAGAAGAAACTCAAGAATAGCTAATTCACCCCCACTCAGTTATAAATGAAAAAATTAAAAGCAGAGGGTCAAGCATCTTTCACAGAGGGATAGTTACAAAGTTGGAGTGGAGCCGAGGGTCTGCCCTGAACTCTGGTGTTTTTACTATTTTACATGCATTTTGGAGGACAAATATGGGGAAGGAAAAACATGCTGAGAGAGCCAGAATCTCCCATAGCGGAATTTGAGGATTGATAAGGTTAAGGACAAGAGATTGTAAACTAGGACTGTCTGATTGTGCCTAACTTTCAAAGGGTGTTCCTATGAGGCTTAGGAAAAACAAATCACTAAAATATGGCCTCTTCACTTGGTTGAGAAATCCGAGACTTTTTTTAGTTAGCTGTGTCCTGAAAGTAAAATGTACATTTTATTAGGCAAATGGGAAGGAAAAAGCTGTGAGTAAAAGTGCTCATTACCAGTTACTTTTATTTTTCTTCCTCTGTGAATCTTTTCACTGAATTATTTTAAGAAAAACTGTTTAAGCAAACAGAAAGGTGTCTGCAGTGTATTTAGCCACTTCCACATATCAAGTTTAAGTTATTTTCATGGAGAGAATGAGTGGCTATAAATACCTTTACCACTTGATCCCGTAACCTTAAATGAGGGCAAAACTCCCCTTGGCGCTAACAAGAATTTTGCTTATGAATAGTTACAGAATTGAGTCCTGGATGATGAAGAAGCAATTTGATTCTTTCCCAAGAGGTAGAAAATCCTGCACGATTTTCAGATGGAATACACACACTAGCATCTTGTCCATATTCCTAATAATAACGAGAATGAAAGGGGAGAAAGTGGAGGAATTCTTGCAGGTTTAGGAAACTTGCTTCAAAAGCCTGTCAGCTAAACAAATAAAGGGAAGCTCTGGGAGGGAGAGCCAGAAAATTAGCTGCTGTGGGCTATGGCTAATGAGTGGTCTGTTGCAAAGGAAGTTGCAATCATGGAAGTGTATACATAGAATGAAAAAATTAACACTATCAAAAAGAGTTAGCCTGCAAAATTAGATTCTTATTTAATTCTGAAGTTTACTGCTTTCTGGTGGGATCTGCCTCCAACTAGCTACTGAAGTTTTCCCCCACCTCTACCCCCACGCCCCCAAACAAGATGAGTGAGATCAATCAGACCATGAAAACTTTGAAGCATGGTTAGGCTGCTGGGTAAAAGCATGCAAAATATGTCTGAGACTTCATTAAAAAGTGCCTACACGACACCTTGGGTAAAATCCACAGTAGCTTGGCATTGCCGCCTCATTAGCAGCAGAATGAAGTGGTCATTCCCTGAAGAGTGGCCCTGCTATACTCTGGCCATTCCCATGAGTGGTTTTCTCACACTCAGTGATTTAAAGATTAAGCAACTATAAAAACCCAGCTGCAGCTATGCAAGGGTCTACTTGCTTTAGGCAATGTGGCTCAAACCAGGGCAAGATGTCAATTCAAGACTTGCTTTCAGTTGACAGCCCTAATTACAGGTTCTCTATGAATAGCTTCTTGCTCTTTTCAAAAACTTGAAATTATCAGCAACTTATCTGAAAATAAAGAAAAACAAAGAAAAAAACTGCTCTTCCAAACAAATGCCCCTCTAGCCGTGTTTAGAAATGAGGACAGCCCACAGAACACGCCATTCTTGACAGAGATCTCTTATCCCTGGACCAGACGCCACAGTGAATTAAACACTAGTTAAGTTCTCAGGACTGGACAAGACTGACCTATGCTCTCCTGATAATTGCTCTTTTCAGAAATGTAGAATTTGATGCTAATCCTAAAACTTCTGCTTCAGAATATGCATTTTACCAAAATTTAACAGAAGCGTTATGGGTGAAAACCCAGGGAAGTTTGAGGTCCGCTCTTGGTGAATGTGCACAATGGACGACAGCAGCAAAGTGGTGATAAAAACTCTTTTAACTTCTTTCCACCTGAACACTTACCCTTAAAGCCCCAACTTCGTCATTGTTGTCCCAAGTGTGTAATGATGATGTTTCAAACTTATTCTAAGCAGAGTGCAGACACTGTGAGACTACAGAAAGTAGTGCAAACAGTTATCATAGTTACAATCTTGACAGCTCTGTTGTGAAATACTTGATGTTGGCATGCACACTGTTCTATAAAAAATGCTTCTGGTTATTTGTTGCCCAAATTAGAAAATATAATTTATCCAGAAAAAGATAGAGTGGACTGAGACCAAAACACCTCCAATCATACTAGTAATTTCCGGTGAAATCTTCTCACAATAATCCCTGGGCTGTCAAGGGCAAGTTCAAAGTCAGAACTGTGCTAGTCCCAAGGGATGATCAGATTATATGCTGATGAAGGATGTGCAGTTATTTCCTCCAGATATTATTAGTAGTTATATATTTATAATAATTTCTTCCTCTCTATATGTCTGTTGTGATTTTATAGGAAGTATAATAAAATTATCAACCTAGGCCAACTGCCTAAGAAAACTGTCATTACTAAAAGTTGTGCATAGAGAAGTTAAGTGGCCAAAGACATTCTTAGTTGCCATTATGAAATTTGTATTTTCTAAAACAGATCAAGTCTTGGCTCTTTTAGCAGTTGCTATTTTATAGTAATCCTATGATTTGTGGGGTTTTTTCCAGAATTTTTCAAACGGAAAGAATGAAATATCTAAAAGCAATAAAGGTCTTACAGTTAATAAAATGTGTAAAATCAATCACTGAACAAAATCATGTAATTTCCTGATCGACTCCTTAGAACTTCCAGTATGTTAAAATGTGTTAATATCTAATACTAGGAACACAGGACATAATACTAGGTACAATATTTTGTCCTGAAAGAAAAAGACATTTCAAGTTGCATTCTCTGTGGTTAGTACCTTGAGGCACCTGTGTTGAGACACCTTCAACTAACCCAAATTTCCGTGCTCTTTAGCATCTTATTCTTCTAGGTGCCACATTATATCCCTCAAAATAAAAACAGGAAAGCAGGATGTTTTCATTCTGCGATATGTAAGTTTTTCCCAAAAGAAGTTCTGAATTATTTGTTGATTTGTCTATTAGTCTTGCCTCCTAGCTGGGCTATTGTACTTGCTTAGCTCTGTGGATTGTGTCTTTTACTGTCTTATGTGACACGCCATTTAGAACTTGGCTGGAGACAGTGGGTAATAACATCCTACTATGCTGACCCAGCCTAAAATTAAGTTCTTCACATTTTAATAATATTGAATTGTTTTCTTAGGTCAAAATCTGATGATATAATCAATTTTCATCCACTAGAACTTTCCCTGGTAGGATTCTATAGCAAATGTACCCTTATTTCTATGAATAATTAATATAAATATTTCATTCATCTAATTGTTTTGGTGACACTGAGATCTGAATGTCTCCAAAATTTAAAAGAATATATATATTATCTATGCCAGATATTATTTTATCAAGTCCAAGCAAAGTCCAAATGCAGATTGACCATTAATTTGGTCCTATCTTATTTATGCCATCACAAATGAGGTTCTTTATGAGACTCAGCTATTATTTGGTTTTGATGCTTGAAGAAATGTTGAAACAACTGTTGATTTACTCTGAGATATTTTATGCTATTTATGACTATTTTGAAGGGTGATGTTTCTCTGATTTCTTTCTCAGCCCATTTATCATCTGTGTACAGGAGGGCTACTGATTATTTTTGAGTTAATCTTGTATCATGCTACATTATTGAAAGTGTTTATGAGTTGTAGAGGTTCCTTGGTAGAATTTTTGGGGTCATTTATGTAAACTATCATATTATCAGCAAATAGTGTGAGTTTGACTTCTTTTCTGATTTGTATCCCTTGATCTCCTTTTGGTGTCTTATTGCTCTAGCNTTTATCATCTGTGTACAGGAGGGCTACTGATTATTTTTGAGTTAATCTTGTATCATGCTACATTATTGAAAGTGTTTATGAGTTGTAGAGGTTCCTTGGTAGAATTTTTGGGGTCATTTATGTAAACTATCATATTATCAGCAAATAGTGTGAGTTTGACTTCTTTTCTGATTTGTATCCCTTGATCTCCTTTTGGTGTCTTATTGCTCTAGCTAATACCTCAAGAACTATATTGAATAGATATGGAGAGAGTGGACAACCTTGTCTTGTTCCTGATTTCAGTGGTATCATTGTGAGTTTCTCTCCATTTAGAAACTTGATTTATAAAGTATCCAGTCCCCTTAGAGCAAGTGACACCAGCTCCACCACTCCTCGGACGGTGTCTTCCTCGCATGTCACCTTTAGCAGCACAGCTTCCACTGGTTTCCACTAAAGAATAATGGTCACAACTCTTACTTAATGAGCAGTTATGTGTTCCTTTTCTTCATTTTTATGGCAAATAATTATGCCTACTTGAGTTTGGGATTTTGGCATGGACATTCAAAATTTACAAAAGAAAAAAATACCTTTTTTAAGTTTGAAAATTTCCCTTAACATCCATGTGTGATGGACAGGGTGGCAAATGGGGGAGATGATGATGAATATGCCTCCACCATGGATTTTTAGACTACTTAAAATTTCCTTCATGGAGTTTGGTACTTGCATCTATAACCACAGTTATTCAGAATGCTGAGGCAGGAGAACCACTTGAGTCCGAGTTTTGAGCAATCTTGAACAACACAACTAAGTTGCCAAATGACAGCAACACTTTCCTGGCCCCAAACAACAAGAACAAACTCTTAGTATTATCTTTCTGGTTACCTCGTGGTGAGGCCACCCAGATACAAGCATG
This sequence comes from Ellobius talpinus, assembly GCA_001685095.1. Taxonomy (NCBI): domain Eukaryota; kingdom Metazoa; phylum Chordata; class Mammalia; order Rodentia; family Cricetidae; genus Ellobius; species Ellobius talpinus. The sequence continues at coordinate 13,938 of LOJH01007531.1, forward strand.
AGGTCTTAAGGAAATAGACCAACCTGTGACATTCCTAGAAAAAAAATGTGACTTTCAGTAGACTGTATTTTATTCATTTTCTTGTAATCTACTACTACACAGTCATAGATTCATAGAGTCAAACTGATGTATTTAGGGAAATCTGGAAATATCTCAGTATCTTAAATGGTCAGTAAGTGAAATGGGAAAGCAAGTTACTAAAAGAACAGCATCTTAGGTTGTTCTGAATACCTGACTCAAGTGATTTGACCAAGTACGACCTAAGGACAGGAAACAGAATAAAATATTTACCATTATCCTTTATTACGTTAATTTAATTTTTATTAGTTTATACGAGTGCATTATTTTTAAAAATCTGTGTATTACAAAAAAAAATCAAGAGAATGTCACCTTTCCCTCGGGATTTGTGTCCCTAGAGATACAATTTGTTCTTGGACAGAAAGATCAAAAAGGGTAGGAAAAGAATTTCAAAGTCAAAGCCTGAACACACCTGTCAAGGTTTTGACTCCCACCCTGTCCTCTCCTGGACACCATTCGGAGAACCAACAAAATTGAATTCAACCGCTATGTATTATGCATGACTGCACTGTTTGCTGCATCACATCCTTGTGTGCCATTCAGTTCACCTGAGATGAAATCAGGCAAAGGAGGTAAATTAAGTCTACTTTCAGAATGCCAGACTGCTGACTCTTTTAAAAATTGATTTACTAGTTTATCTAATGTTGTTAAAAACTCATTTTATTAAGTTGTAAATCATATCATTCAGTACCACTACATCTATGGTAAAATTAATGATCGAGATAAGGACATTAGAAAAAGCCATGGCATGGTTACATGACAACATGAAAAAAAATTGATGAATAGCAGCTTAGGAGCAGTGACACAGGGTTCAGACTTAATTTGAATGGTGAAGGACATCATCTTATAGAACAGATTGGGTAAGGGTAAGTTCATATTGGCACAAGGTTTGATGTCATCATGGGTGATGTGGGACAGAGGAGATATAGAGAGAAAATGACGTGGAATTTTCAAAACCAGAGAAATGAAAATAAGGGTTAGCCCTGAAAAAACAAGTCATTATTTTTGCCAGATTAAGAAAACAAAACAGTACTTGGTAATTCTTAAATATAAAGTTGTCTTTCTTTCTTTATCCTAGAAAGGAAGCAAGTCTGATAGCAAGGATATAGGGGCATTTTAATTATAGAAATTAAGTGATATGTTTGTGACTAGAAATTCACTGCCAATAAAATGTTCCCAGAAGGAAGACGTTGGTATAAAGATATGAGGTCTTCGTTGGGACTTCTGGTTCCTTCCAAATAGAAAAGGCTTCCGACATTTCATTATATTAGTGCTCAAACATCTCAAAAAAGGAATGGCTTAAACAGAGGACAAAAGGATCTTTGATTTTATGTGGTGGGAAAGTTGAGGACTAGAAGGCAGTGCTTCTTAGTGAAATCCTAAGATGGAAACAATGAAGTTATCTCAACAGATTGAGTAGGGCATTTCATTAGCTCTCAGAACCATGCATTGATTCGATCCAGTCTAAGACATCAACTTCCAGCCATGGTATCCTTTGACCATTGGCTTGCCGTGCCTTTGCCAGGAGAAGAGCGCCACCATGGAAAGCAGAGCCCATGTCCCACAACTCCAGAGCCTGAAGCCAAAGCTCACAAAGGAAAGTCCCAGACTATAGCTGGTGACAGTCTGAAAGCCTTGCTTACTGTGTCCCTGAGTCCAGGTCTGAGGATAAAGATCATAGCGCATAATTCTACAAGTGAGGAAAATATCACTGAGAGAAATCATCTCTCTCTGATCACCTAATGACAGACTGATCTAGGAAGTGAACTCGTCTTTCTTTGTTTTAGTAAGCCTGATCACTACACATTACAGCCAGCTGCCTTATTCCCCTTTCAAGGAAGGAACAGTGTCTGTATTTCAAGAAAGGAGAATATCTCTTGTCAGAAGGGGAAGGTGATACAGTGTAAATCTGTATTTTATTAGGTCCCTAAACTAAAATTCAAAAGCTATAAAAATCAGCAAAACCAAATAAACCCTTAAAAGGGACATAATATTGAAACCATTGCAGCATCTGCAACTGAACCAATCTACATGTGCAGCAATAAAAATGTAGAGATGTTAATCTTGAGAATTGTGTGTGTGAGTCAGGCCTCCTGCTTGATTTGAAATGAACACATTTAAGACCTAGTGCATGTGACTGTCCCCTGGTTTATGAGTGAGATTGAGGCAAGTGTACACTTGCCCAAGAAAAGTAGACCTCTCAAGAACTCTCCTTCTGACCATTGGAGAATCACACTCACAGCATGCAATAATCAGGTCTCTGCTCATAAAATAACCATACTCTTATTTCTTTAGCATTAAAAAATTGATTTTTAATGATGAGCAAGCATTTTTACCTTTGAAATGGAAATGGGGTTTATAAACCTTTTGTTTCTATGCACAATACACCCTGGATCCTCAGGACCATTTCTGCAATTATTTGTGAGGTACTCAGGACTACAGCACCTCATTGTTTAATACAAGACAAAGGAGCATGCTCAAATCCTGCAACTGTCTCCAGTGGGGTAGGCAATGGTAAACATGCCCCAACCATTGCTTAACTTTTCTTCAATGCCAGGACTAGGACACACACTAGAAGAAGAAATGTAAAAAAGAAAAGTAGAAGATAGTACGGGGATACAGGGATGTGGCACCATGAGCTTCTGTATGAATTCTAATACTTGGGAGGCTGGGGAAGGCAGGAAGATGCAAATTTGAAACCGGATAGAGTTTCAAAATAGAGACACCCTGTCTCAAAAAAGATATAAAAAAGCCTAATAGAAGAAATGATGCTAAATGAAATTACAATAATGTAAATATAAAAAGAATGCCTATCCAGGGACAGGGACCGGGGCAGATGGCACAGCAGCCTTGCACATGTCTTGACTTCTGCATTAAGATTTGTACTCATTAAACACTTCCAAATTAGTGTTGAATCCCATTATTTATAGGTTGGACTTAGAGAATAAACTCACATATCTGGTCAGATTTAAAGTTCTTATTTCATCTTTAAGAACTTAAAAAGTGATAGAACACCAAAGTTAAAGCTTTTTATTCTTTACTTGCTCTCAGAAAATATTTACTGCTACTCACCACACATAAACAGAAAAACGTGACTCTGAGTACGAAATAAGAATCCATTGCTTCAAGGGGCATAGATAGAAACAGACTCAGAAGCAAGGATAATGCATAAATAAAAGAGTGGAACCATGGCTGGGTTTTCACCTGAAGGTCCGAGTCACTGATCAGTTTATCATAGAACTGACACTGATGACTCATATAGGGAGTTGTTGGGAGGTCTGAAAGCACTCATGGGCTTTGAGGTGTAGGAGCCTAAATTGCTAACAGGAGCTGACCCTCCAGTATGCCCTTTTTATCAAAGAGAAGATGAGCAGATCTACCCTGTGCTTCTTCTAGCTTTAGCGACAAAAAGTAAATGTTTATCAAAGATATGCAATAAAGGAAAACTGCGTATTGATGTGGAATTTCTTCATTTGACTTTTTTCCTGTTAGGACACTCTGTAGTCAGTCTAGCTTAGATTCTGTGATGACCTGCTTCACTCTTAGTATGTGGTTATCTTCTTTGTGTCTAAAAGACCTTTACACAGTGACACAATGCTCTCTTAACTGCTCTTTCAGCTACGTATTTGCCTAAATACGCACAAATGGACACGAATTGTTTATAATTACCCATCATAATTTAGCTCTATGAACAGCAAATATGGTTGTTACATGCCGAAAACATGCTTCGGAAGGAACGTTAATTTGCACAGTGGCTGCTGCTTGCTACTCTGTCCTCAGTTTCCAGTTATCTCACAGTCAGCTTACAAAAGTGCCAGGCCACTAAACATTCCTTCACAGGCTAGAAGATGGTGAGGGGAAATCCACAAGGTCATAAGGACTCGGCCACCTGAATTCAAGTCTTCCAAGTAAGGCTCTATGCAAAGCTGCCCATTAGCACAGACAAAGATGCTTAGTTCTCGCCCTGCAGCCTGCAGGACCGGGCAGCTGGAGTGCTTTCAGCCCCTTCTCACAAAGTACATTAGTGAATGAATTCTTAAAGACAAAAGACATCCTGCAATCTTTAATAAAGGCAGGATTCTCAGTAAGTGTATGAAAGCAGGGTAAAGAATGGGTGAGCTTTTATAAAAAGAAATCTAAGTACCTCCAGTTGTTCTGAAATGCAGCATAAATAGTCTGTTTGGCTTTCTACTATGGTAAATGTTGTGCTAAGTCCTACAAAGGAAATAAAAATGGCCTTGTTTTCTCATGGATGAACACCACTTTCCTAGTTATAACCCAGCAGTACAGTGACTATAAGGGTCAAACAATCAGAGACTGGGCTCTAGGACTAGCTGCTCCTTTTTCCTTTCATTGTTCGCCTCATCCACAAAAGCATATTGTGCAATCCTCTTTCCCTCAGTAAAATAATAATTCAGTTCATTTACATATTGTTTATTTTATCTAAGAAATCCTGATATATAAGGATTTACTAAATTAATATTAAATAGAAAAAGAGTAAATATTTTTCTCCTGAATCTAATCTTTTATTAATCTTCATACATGCTATTCCAAATATATACATGTAGATCACCACATATATATGTGCATAGAATGTATAAATGCATATATATTATACATGAATGATTTATTACAGAAATATCAGTGTTTCTAGATTACACTGCATGCTTGATGAGCTGTCATTAGTGCAGAAACGATACATAGCTTTTCAACAAAAGAAAAGAATGAGGCTGCCAGAGTATTGCAGTGGTTTAAGCTTTTTTTTTTCTTCCTTTCTTTCTTTTTTTTCAGCATCCATCCCTGCCAATCTCTGCACTGCCAGTAGGGAAAACCATATCCATGGCAACCAACCGTACCATTCCAACCCACATCAATGACGCCTCCAATCTAAACTGTCAAATATTCTATGCACATCATGTAAAATAGGTCTCTTTTCCCTTATACCTCTGTGCATCTCGTTTCCGTGGCTACATGTTTATGCAAATGAGAATTGTCCTTTCTCTCTCAGGTTGATTGAACACTGAATTTGTTTTGCACCTTGGCAATGCAAAGCCATGCTGTCTTGCCACCTGGTCTACCACATAATTGCAAAAAATTACATTATAATGATAACTGTCCCCAAATTAGCCTGATAACGCCATCTACCTGCCTTGTGAGTGAAAGAAACGGTATGCAATAAAGAAGAATGTTAAAACAGAGTTGAGATAGGGGAATAATGTTTAATTGGCTCTCCAGAGTCTACTAATTTTCAGAATTGGAAACCTAGTGTTTGATTTGTTCTTTTTAGTCAGTGAGAAGAAAAAAATATCCTTCATAAATTCTGAATGACAAATTTGCCCATCCTTTTTTGCATGTGGTTCCAGCATCCCTGGGAATCTAAAGTGTCATTTCCTCTCTGGAAGAAAGGAAGCACAAAACATGCTAACCATGTACTTTAAATTTTCACTCAGAATCAGTTTCAGCCATAAATTTCTCCCAATTCCTGTGTCTCTCTCATTCTTTTTCCCCAACCCACTCTAAATCTTCCATCAATACCTTTCTTTTAATGTTAAGATAAAGAATTTTTACAAGATGACACATATTAAAATAAAACAAAGCTGGAAATCTAGAAAGCCAGTATATCCACTCCCTTCCACTTCCTACATGGGTAGGTTTAGGAATGATTCTCTGGTGCTACTGACAGTATTTAATTTCATTTTCAGAAAAAGCACAATATTTGCAAATGACAAAAACAATTGCTTTTTATTTAGTTAATTTCAATTCTACTTTACAAAAATATGATGATTTAAAGGAATATTTTTATACTGATTATTTTCTTTCAGAAAAGAAAATAAGAGGAAGTAGAGTAGAACACAGCAGTTTTCTCTAGAGTGTAAGTGACAAAATAGAAAATTCTAGTCTCTATTATAATAAATTCTGGATATATTATGAAGACCCAAAAATGTGAGCCTCTTCCACCTTGTCTGAAATTCAGAGAATTTCAGCTTGCTCAAAGTTAGTGACAACTATGGCTATATACCCTGACCTGGGGTGTGGTTACTCGGTTATTTTGGACATTAAGATGCCCCTTACAGGTAGATCCACTCCACCCTGACCAAAGTTCAGAGAATTCAAGCATACTTCTGTTCCTTCTTTTGAATTAAGAGGTTTGACCTAGGGAGTGACTGCCTTCAGGATACTTTGTCTAGGGTATTGTACATTGCCTAAACAACAGAATGATTTTTCTCATGAATTGATGACTTGATGTCTCAGAGTATTGAAGTAAGTAACTGTTTTAGTTGTCTTTTGTATAATGTTAAAGCAGTCTTTTGCCCTCCCCCCCATTGCATTGGGATATAAAGTGTATGGAAAATTAAATACACGCAATTTCAGTATTCAACAGAACTCCCTCCTGGTACTATCCTGTTCTGTTTTATTATTTTCACTCATGTCTTCATTTTTTTTACTAACTTTTCTAAGCTCCATGCCCCTACTAGTGGTGTACTTGTCAAAAATGATATCTGACAATATATGTTTTATTTTTCCATATTTAGTACCTCTCCTCAAAAAAACAAATTCTTCAATATTAAAAGAAAAGAAAAAAGGAAATTTGACACAATTTTTGCCTCCAAATTAACCCCTGATGTTTATTTGCAAAGGACTGGAGTCACATTTGAAGAGATTATGGAGAAACAAAGATTATAAACATAGCTAAGATCCACATGCAGTTAATAGAAGATCTACAAATGCTTCTGGCCAAGATTTACCATCATCCTTCTTCCCATCTCCCTTTGCTAACTCTGCATATCTTCCTGGGTTCATACTTTCTTACTGACTATTCCTGCCTAAAGAGGTATTGGAGTCCCAGATTCCTGCTTGGTTTCCTGGCCAGCTCAGCACAGTTGGAGCATTCCATTAGATGTCATTTCTTGTTTGTATGATGTGCACTGACAATAAAGTAAACCTCAGGGCAGAGTTGAGGGAAAATTGTAGCATAACACTTTCACATGTTTTGTCCTTAAAATAAATATTTTGCTCAGCTAAATTGAATAGCAAGTCTTGATTGCTCTTGAATTTCAGGAGGAGACATTTAGACAGTGAACAACTCATAAATATGCCTGGGGTCATGGCAGAAAAGAAATCACCTTTAGTTAAGTGTTCATTATATTCAAGAAATCACGTCAAGTAATTTACATAGGAAATGGTAATCTGTTCCTTATTGAAATTTACTTTTAAGGAACAGACTTTATTGAAAAAATGAGAGATGACATTCCAAGTAATCTTGTTTCCTTGTTGTACACACACATTCTCTCTCTTCCACACACATACACACACAAATATATACATGCACGCATACATAGGCATACACATGCACTCAGTCACATACAAATGTTCACTGAGCACTGCTCCTGCCTTTTCAGGGAATTTCTAAAGACTGGGAGACATAGAAATTGTGTGATGATCCCAATCAAATAGAACAATAAGCACTACAGTACAGATGACAGAGATAGTTGTGATATCAGTTATTACCATCCAATTCTCTTTCCAAATTCCATAAATAAAATATAAAAACTGTGTGGTGCTGGCTCATGCCTTTTATCCCAGCACTCCTGAGGTGGAGAGAGGCAGGTCTCTGAGTTCGAGGCCAACCTGATCTACAAAGTAAGGACAGCCAGAGCTAAATCCTGTCTTGAATAAAACAAAAGAAGAAAGAAAGAAAGAAAGAAAGAAAGAAAGAAAGAAAGAAAGA
>LOJH01007532.1:0-22847 GCA_001685095.1 Ellobius talpinus
GAGAGAGAGAGAGAGAGAGAGAGAGAGAGAGAGAGAGAGAGAGAGAAGAAAGGCAGGCAAACAGGACACTTAAGAGAAACAGGCTTTCCCCTGGCCTTTTCCTAATTGTTCCCACTTACTAGGCCTCATAAATTATGAATAAATGTATATAATTAGCTCAACTTGAAACAGGAAAAGGGCTTTTACCCAAATTTGGGTCAAATATCTTAATTGGCATTTTGCAAGAATCCTAACTATATGGGCAGCATGGGAACCAGGACCCTGCACACGGCCATTCCCAGCTGAATCTCAGGCCAAGCAGCACTGTGCCAGCAAATGTGCTCGGGAACAAGTCCCTACCGTTCCCTCTCTCCATCTTCCCCACTACACGGATACCCAGCAGCCCTAAGTATCGAGCTACAAGTTACTCAACCTCATACTAGAGAATATGCAACAGCCAAGGGTGGGAACAGACAAAAGCGACCACTGTCCTCTCAGAGGTGGACCCCTGGGGGCTGAGGGAGGGATCACACAGAAAGTATGATGATAGTCATTGCTATTTATCTGTACAGAAAATTCCAGAAGTAAGCAATTCATAAGTTTTTAATTATGCATCATTCTGATTAGCATGATGAAGTCTTAAGTAGTCAGGCCCAGTCTCTGAGACGTCCATGTGTCCAGTGTATCCACAAGGTGTGTACCGCCACCCATTAGGGTCTCCAGAGTCATCCTCACTCCCAGACAGACTGCTGTGGCAAGGCAATGCTGTGTTCAGTTACCTCCTATCTCAAAGCAAATGCCCCCCAAGTTCAAGAGCAACAGTGCTGCTGTCAGAGCATGCTAATGTGGAGCCATGACGCACTCCTCATAGGGGCAAAGGCAGGCAAGCATTCTAAGCGGAAGAAAGAAGAGTCTTGTGACAAGGTGGGTTAAGATCTAAGAAGCAATCTAAGAATTTATGAGCCAGGCAGTGGTGGCGCACACCTTTAATCCCAGCACTCAGGAGGAGGCGGAGGCAGGCAGATCTCTTTGAGTTTAAGGCCATCCTGGCCTATAGAGTGAGTTCCAGCACAGGCTTCAAAGCTACAGAGAAACCCTGTCTTGAACCCCCCCCCAAAAAAAGAGGGGGATAAGAAATTCAAGCTGGTTTTGCTATCACACCTCAAACGTTTACAGTTAAGGTCACAGCACAGAGTGGGGCATAGCAAAGGTAGAAAGGGCTTCAGATTTTGTGTGTATGCATAGAAAAAAACTACAGTATTCAGGGTCTGGTGTTATCTATGGCTTCAGGTACCTACTTAGGAACTCGAATACAAACTTCAAGAATAAGGACCACTGGATGAATTGTGATGAGGCCAGTTAGAAGCTTCTGGGCCTTGCTGGGGAGCCTGAAGGTGACAGGAAACATGTTGTCTCAACTCTGAATTCCTGCAGTAAGCCAGCCACGCCAGCTCTGAATCACCTATGCTCACTGCAGCCACTAAGGGTAGGTTCTCCCAGCTACCTCTTGGCACTTCTGTTCCCTTTGTGCCCAGTCGGTCTGGGGCAATGCAGATGGCTTTGGCTTTTGTGGACAGTCAGTTGCTTTGCTTCTATGTTTGGGCCACTGTAAGTCTGGAATGATTGTGTATAAGTCTTTTAGTGGACATATGTCTATTTCTCTGGGATGAATATTAGGTCTGGATTTGCTGGGTCATTTGGAGCATGGGAACTGAGTGTTGAAGGGGTGAGGTGGGGGCAGGTGAGGCTTCCTAAGGGAGCAGACAGAAGCCAGGTGATGGAGGAGGCAGGAGGGCATTAGTCAGGGCGAAGATCTCAGCGAGGGCGAGCCTAGCACATGCTGATGTGGAGCTGCAGAGGTGCTGAGGTCAGCAGGCTACAGCTCATTGTCTGGAGCTGGGGGGTGGCAGTGATGGCGGTGGAAGAAGAGGCAGGTGGAAGCCGGATCAGGTGGGATTGCAGGAGATTTGGGTTTTACTCTGAGTGTGATGGGGGTAGGATCAGCACGGCAACCGTATTAGGCTGTTGGAGGCATACAGGAGACAGGCAAGCTGGAGAACCATCACCTAGGGCCTGGAGAACAGGAAGGAGGCCCTGAAGCTGAGACAGAAGGGTATGAGACAACAGGGGCCTGCTGACCAGCAGAGCCTTCAGCAGTCAGTGTTTCTACTACCCCAGGAACTCAGGGAGGCTACCTCCATAGCATCCTCTTTAGAAACAGCACAGAATCAAAGAAGTCTCAGAACCCCAGCTCAGCCAGGAGTCAGCAGTCCTGAAAGGTGATACAGGTGATGGATGCCCTGGGAGGTAGAGACTCTGTGGAGAACCTGCTAAAAGGTCTGGAGGGTGTGGCACAGTGGGCAAGCACCTGTGTTTAGCATGTGCAAAGCTCTAGGTTCGGTCCCCAGTACTGCCAACGGGAAAGCAGCACAATGAAGATTCTTCCCCAAGACACATGTATGCACATAGAATTCACGCAGCTCTGAGGTCTTCACACAGCTGCTCTATCTCCTTCCCTTTGCAGATGTGGAAACTGAGGCTCAAGGGGGATAGTGAGTCTGCTCAGGGTCATCTGGGAGTGTTCCTCTTTGGCAACCACATCACCTCCCTTGCAAAATGCCCATAAAGGCCCATGATGGCTGCACATATTGATCCCCACAGCAGCTAACATACTCAGAGCATAGCCAGCATATAAAAATAAAGAACCTCGGCTTAGTAGTCCTGTCAATTAGGCCCAAGACCGCTCTCCAGCTAAAAACCATTAGGCACTCTGCTAATGGGACATTCTTGGCCCTCTCTACATTTAGAGGCTTCTGAAGGGGTGCCTAAGGTGACCCAGTTCCCTGGGAAAGGTCTCAGTTGGGGCTTTCTGGCCCTGTCCCGGCCGCCTGCCTTCTGCAAGCTCAGCTGACAGAGCCAAGAGGTCACAGAACAGGACTAATAGCCACTGCTATTATTGAGTGCTTGCTGTATGCCAAAAGCCATGCTAAGTGCCTCATATACGCCTTCTCGTCAGAGTCCTAGAACATACCCAGGAGGGTAGATGCTACTGCCCCCACAGTACGGGGCAGGAGACTGGGACACGGGGGTCACTTGTGTTTATCGCTATGGCTACAATCACAGCTTACTACCTGTGCATGGCACATCAACAGCAGAAAAGGAAACCGGCCTGGAGGCTAGCGGGCCATCATCAGGCTGCCATCTGGGTCCCTCCGAGGTTTTCAAGAGAAGGACCTGCCCCGCCTCAGTCCATTCTCTTTACTTTGCAGGTAGCAATCCTCCCTTTCTCTTACATTTCCCCTTCTGACGAGGACACTAGCCACACCAGATCAAGGCCTACCTAACTGACCTCAATTGAGCCTGGTCTTCTCTGTAAACCCCTTATCTCTAAATCACCCAAGGTCCCAGAGAGGTGAGGCCAAGTCAAAGCCCAGGCTTTCCTCTCAAAAGCCGGTGCTACCATCCATTACTGTTGGTGAGCATGAGAGGAATATTGAAGACCATTCATTCCCACTTACAGACGGGAAGTGTGGTTTAGGATGGGGGTTGGGAATGGCCCAAGTCGTGTGGCTGAGCAAGGACAGGTCAGGGGACAGCAACACCGCACCATCCTCCCAGCCTCCTGTGCACAATTTGTCGCCGCCCCCCCCCACATTGGCTCTCCTATCAAGTTGCTGGGCCATATGCCCCTTCCTCTGGCAATGCCACACCCCTCATCTGAAAGGGTTGTGGCTTCCTCAAGCCAGGGATATAAGTGACCCTGGCAGAGGATTTGCAAGGTTTCACTTCAGACTCATATAAGTGGCTTCACTGGAAGCCTGTGTATCTTTGTTGGAAATCGATTCCCTGCTTCAGAAAGAATGCATCTTCAGGAAAAAAAAATGTCCAGTCCAGTTTTCCAGCCTGCAATCAGCAAATCTCCTGGCTTACTCCAGGGCCCAGAGCAAATTCTCAGAATTCCTTGAGTGGAAGGGAGGAAGGATGGCAGGTAGATGCAGGGACAGATTGGGTACTGCACCTAGGCAGTACCTTGTGTGTCAGTGGATTCGAAGAACTCAAGACTGGACAGATCACAGAAAGATTTGGCCCCTCTTGCCAAAATCTTTCATATAGTTCTTGAATTTATCAAATGTCTCAGAGCTACAAAAGCTCTGAACTCAGCAGTGACTAAACATATCAGCAAGTGAATTAAGAAGGAATTTCAGAGTAGAAACACAAGTACAAAAATCATAACTGACCTGGCCTTGCTGCCTGTACTGCCTCTGAGATCAAGACAGTGACTCTCGCTTGGTTTTACAGGCGAAACACTGCCAGCAAGGAGAGTCCTACCTCCCAGGCCTCTTCAAAAGGAAGGAAGATAGGCTGAGCACCTGGCAGGCTCTCCGTGAGTATCTCTGAGTACTGCAGACTGAACGTTGTGACCCCACACATTTGTATGTTGAAATCCTAACCTTCAAGGTAAAGGATGATGATGTCAGGGGATGGGGCACTTGGGAGGTGACTGGGACATAAGGTAGAGCTCTTGAGAGTGAGATTAGTGTCCTTAGAACAGGAAGCCCTAGCAGCCATTACTAATCCATTACAACTAGCCTAGTCCAGACCATGATCCTGAGCCTCCACTCCTTTCTAAGAAAGGAAGGAAGGAAATACACACAAGCTCCCCCCAAAAGCCATTTCCTTTCACAAATGTTTTGTTTCCTTCTTCTCTGACATCCCTCCTTTGGTCTGCCTCTTAATCCATTCCCTCGCAAGGGAGAGAAGTCTGCCGACTATCCTTGGGAACCTGCTCTTCTCCCAAAGCCAGGTGATTAAAATAAGCAAGTCTGCCCAAGTGAGAAGGATTGGATACAGGTTTTGTGGAACATTTGGTTAAGAGGGCTCAGCTATTCTAAACAGGCCGGCAGCCATCTTTGCCAGCGCCTAGGAACAGCAGCCTGGACTGCTGCAAGCTAGGGCAATGCAGGGTGAAGCAGGAGAGAGGGATCCTAACAAAATAATTTACACAGTGGAACCAGCTGGGTCTGAAGGTAGTGAATCCCTGCACCGCCCAGTTGTGCAAGTGAATAAATCCCCCTTCTTAACTGTGTGCGAGTTGGAGTCTGCCTCACTTATCAATGACAAAGTGATGGCTAATTCATCTCTTACATTTAAAAAAGAATCCAATCTTCTTGTTGTCTTCCAAATTAATACAAAACTCCTAAAGAGGAGTCTAGAAGAATGGTAAAGAGTGTAAAAAAGCTTTACCTCCCCTCCCCCAAATACTTACAGCATCATCAGAAAGAACGCACAAAAAGCACAAACGCAAGGAAGAATAAACAGATAAAATGGAGGCCCTCTAAGCCCAGTCTGAAAGGGTACAGAACTGCCTGAAATCATAGCTCCTTGGAAGGGCCCTAAACGCTCAAGCCTTAAACCCTCGGGCCAGGCAACCATGGAAGTATCTGGCCTTGGGCCAGCTGAATGTAACACGATGCCCAGCCCTTTACAGCCAGGCCCCCAACCTCTAGCCAAGCAAGCGGTCAGGGACCCTCAGCGAAGGTCTCCAGGTTTGATAACAATGGATCCTCCAGCTCGGAGAGCAACACAGGTCCACTATTCAGAACTGGCCATGAGCCTATTCCTGTCAGCTGCAAAGGAGCCAAGGTAGCAGTGTGCTTAGGCCAACAGCTTTGCCCCAGGGGCAGGGCATCAGAACCACCCTGGACAGCAACCTCTGTGTCCTAGCAGAATTTCTTACCATGCTAGTGTTTCTGTTAGTTGTAGGCAAACCTAATCCTGTCAGGCCTTTGGTATGCTGCTCAGTCTCCAGCTGACTGGCCAAGCAGGTTAGCTGGCTTGCTCCGAGCCTGCATACCCTCATTGCTCACCTGCCTGCTCCCCTGAGTCTGTGCTCGGCTAGGGACTGCTTCCTCCCGACTCATTTGTTCCGAGCCCTACAAACTTTAAAGAGTTCCTAACTAGAAAATGTTAGTAGAAAAAAAGAGAGCTTTGGGAAAACTTAGGTGTGGGCTGTGGAAGGATCCAGTAAGTTTGAGTTGATAAAACAAACAAACAAAACTGCTGTCAAATTTTATGTGGATGAGATCCGGATCAAAGATGAGACATTGATGAGGAAGGAGATCTCGATCAAAGGTGAGGAGACAGTGGCAAGGCCTCTGACAGGCATCTCAGATCCAACTGTGTGGCTCCCCACAGCAAAACATTGGGGCTCTGGCCCTGGGGTGGGGGGCTATGCAGGAATGACTGGGACTCTCAGTACCAAAGTCCTCTAGTCAAAGAGGCAAGATGGAGGCCCAGAACACAGGGCTTTTTAAGAGGGTATATACAACATTCCATGACTCGATGCTTTGTCTGGCCTTTTCCCAGGAATTCCCACCTCCTCCACTGCCCCTCTCTCCATCATCAGATAACACGTGACTGCTGTACACCTCTTCCACCTCCACTGCCCCGGAAACAGCCTTGTATCAGCTGAGGGGCACCATAGGAGGTAGGGCGCTGGTATGGTCCCTTGCTTCACTTTTCCAAATGATTCTCTTATCTATCTTGCAGGTGAAGAAATCGAGGCTCACAGAAAGGGGACAAGGGGTCGTCTCTCAAGATCCACACAGCTAGCTCCTAGCAAGGTCGTACAACTAGGATCTCCCTGTATAAGCCCTTTGCAATATGACAGGTCACTACCTCAACAGCTGTGGTCCGTGGAAATCCCGGGTCAGATTCCTGCCTGCCTTGCAGAGAGAAGGGAAAGAGAAGAGAGGTCCACAGGGCAGGTGCTATCTTGCTTTGTCATCGCCTCCCCTCCTCTCTGTGGCCTCCAAGCAGTCCCTTATCTCTCTGAGATCTGTGAGCTTGGGTTGCTGGGCAGGGATGGGATTACTTGGGGGTGGGGAACTTTCACAGGGTCTGATGCAGGCCTTTGGAATCCAAACTCCCTTTGTCTGGCACCAGGGTCTGAGGGGTGGTACTCTCTTCTCTACCCAGGGCAGCAGGGATACTGGTCGGTGACATCAGGACCTCTCAGCAGGCACACCAATAGCCAGGCCCAGGAAGGCACTGTTTGTTTTTAAACAATAGAAGCTTAGTGTATGCCGTGACTTGGGCTATGCACTTTGTGTTTGCCTGTCCTTGCAGTTGATTGTATGCACTTGAACTCAAGAGTCTCTTGAATTCCCACGAGAGTAGCAGGAAAGACACTTGCTTGACTGCCAAGTGATGCGTGTATGAACATCCAGAGGCAGAGCTGGCCCTGGCCGCGTCTTGCTATTCATAGGCAGCCATTGTGCCTCTGAGCATCTCCAGAGTCTCCCGCATGCAGCAGGGAGGGAGCATGTGGGCTCCCACCTGGGGGCCTCTGCACGGGCACCCCTCACCTGCCAGCAGCTGCTTCCCTCGTGGTCTCTAACCCATAGCCGCTTGACCAGACCACCCTGACTCTGGCTTTGCCAGCGCCCTGCTGAGATTCTCTCAATAAGCACTTCATTTTCTGGAATAACTTTTAACTACTTTAAGCATACAATTTAGAGGCATTAACTATATCCACACTTGTTGTGCAACCATCACGCCACCCACTTCCTGACCTTTCCCCTACTTTAAATGTATCTATTCCTCAACTAGGAGCTCCCCGGCAGCAGAGCCCTGTCCTGCTCCCCGCCATACCCCCAGTGCACAGCACAATGTTTGGCATGCAGTAGCTGCTCAACGAAGATGTGTGCAATAAACGGAACAAGTGTCTCGTGAACTGTGAAGGGCAGTGAGCAAAAGCCAAAGAGTACGTGTTAATTTTTTTCCCAGACAACTCCCAAACAAAGCTCCATTGCTCTTACAGCCTAGTTAACCACATAATAATTTCATGTCTGGGAAACCTTGTGGCGGGGCAAATTGCCCCGTGTTCCTGTTCTTTCCCGGTTCTAGGCCCCTTTGTGAGGTCAAGAATCAAGATATGTGATCATACAAAGCAGCTGGCATCAACACTCACCACTCCAGCACCAGCCTCTCTGCCCAACGCAACATTTATCGGTGGCTGAAGGGCAGGCCCAAAAATAAACCGCTAGGATCAAATGCCACTCGGAGCTGCTCTTCTGATACTCCGAGTGGCTGAAAGGCCTTGGAGGCTCTGTGATGGGGCTGGCAGGGGTTGGGGGCGGGGGATGCGTCACAGTAGCGTACAGAGTCTGGAAGGCAGAGCCGTAGCTGAGGAGAGAGTAACGTAGGCATCAGAAAGCCAGGCAGCCAAGGCCATCATATTTTAAAATTCAAGAAGGGGCAGGGGGAAGAAGAGGGAGAAGAGGAGACAAAAGATCCATCCATGGCTAACAAAATACCAACTCTAGATAAAGGTGGAGTAGGTCATACTGTGTTACCCTTTTGCCTCTGGTATAACCACCCTGGCTCTCCCAAATTCCTGCCTTTATTTTTAAAATTGGTGTCTTTATATAGATTATGATGATTTTTTTAAACAATGAACTGAAATACAATTTATTTTGATTATTGAATCATTTGCACAGTAGTAAGTGCTTTCTTGGCCACACCTGCCCTGGCCTTGGCAGAATACAATGAAGGAGTTACTGTATGTATAAGAGACTAAAATGGAATTATGCCCTAGGCCATGTCATTAGCTGAGCCTTGGGAACCCCACTCCAATCTCTCTGCAATGGGACCTCTAAGCCTTCCCTGGCTGTGGAGTCGCCCTCGCCTGTTTGGTGTGGAAAAGCATTTTGGGAAGCTATAAATACCTTCCACAGGAAGTGCTATTAAATTCTTCTCAAAGTAGCAGAGGACTAACAAGAGTAGTAAGGCCCTCAATACAGGTCCTCAATTAAACTCTTGGTCTCCGGCCTCAGCCTCTTGAAGATTGGCATTTTAAATATATAAACACACACACACACACACACACACACACACACACACACGATACCACATCTGGCCAACAGAAGTTTGTTTATTCTATCTCTGTCTCTTTCTCAATACAACCCCCACTTTTAGAAAATCCTCTACCATTGAGATGCATCTACATATCTATAGTCATATAGGTTTGTGTTTGTATTTATTAGTACTGTATGTGTGTACCCTGTGGGCATGTGTCACAGCAGATGTGTGGAAGTCAGAGAACACTCTGTGGAGTTGGTTCTCCCCTCCACTTTTATGTGGGCTCCAGGGGATTAAACTAAGGCAGTCTGGCCTTTGCATGACACTGTCTTTTCCCCAGCCCCCACCCATCTTGCCCATCTCTCCAGCCCTTGTTTGTCTGGTTTTCAAGAAATGGCCTCACTATGCTACCCAGGCTACACTTGAGTGTGCTTTGTAGCCCAGGTGGGCCTTGAACTTTGGATCCTCTTTAGCCTTCTGAATAACTGGAATTATGGGCCTGCACCAGAAGGCTGTGCTGTCTGTCATTAAGTGAACTGTGAAATAAATACTCACTGTTTATAAAGGAATGAAGTCTGGCAAATGACTAGCGCTCATTTAAGAAGAATGAGAGACCTTACAAGATGGCTCAGTGGATTAAGGAGCTTGCGGCCAAGCTTGGGGACCCAAGTTTGATACCCACCTGGTAGAAGAGAGAAAGCTACTAAAGTTGTTCTCTGACCTTCACATGGCACTAGCCGACAACCCCACCCCTCAAAATAAACAAATACATAAATAATTTTTTTGGTTGGGGAGGGGTGGAATGAGAGATGAGAGAAGATTCCTATTTTTTTCCCCAAATCAAGGCATTCTCTCACCTTCTGACTTACTAATAAGGCGAGTTAGGCATACTGCTGGACCTGGGAAATGCGCCTTTTCACCCCTCTGCAGCTGAAAGTGGCAACCCCTGGAATCCTCACAACGCTCTGTACTGCTCTTTCCCTCATTCAAGAGAGTTCCCCAAATTAGAGTAAATCTGGGGCTCGGTTAGAGCCTCCTGGGTTAGACAGCTGAGAAGTACCTGGTTTGGGGTGATGACAAAAACATTCTGACCAGCCAGGCATGGTGGTGCAGGCCTTTATTCCCAGCACTCCAGGGGCAAAGGCAGGCAGATCTCTGTGAGTCTGAGACCAGCCTGGTCTACACAGTGAGTTCCAAGACAGCCAGAGTTACAGAGCAAGGACTGACCCTGCCTCAAAACAAACAAACAAATCAAAAACTCATTTTGGTGATGGAGACCGAGGAGATTCTACAGCATGGCAAATGTATTTAAAGCCTCTGTTTTGTATACATTAGTATATACATTTGTATACATTTTGTATACAATAGTGCTTTGTTTTACTACAATAAGAGCAGAAAGAATGTTTCAAAGTTTCAGAGATTAAAAAAGACTAAGAAGAGGAAAAAAGGAAAAGCCACACACCCCATTTGAAGGCTCATTGGAGTCCTGGAAGTCCATTTTCTCTAGTTCTGTTCATGTTGTCTCCTGCCCCAGCTGGCAGCAGAGATGGCAGTGCCTGGCCAGGGCTCATCTGAAAAGCCGTTTGCCTGTTAGCACTGTTATAAATAACCAGAAAGAGGCAGAAAGGGGTTCTGGCAGAAGAGTGAAGGTCAGACAGCCCCATGCAGCATCTGAGGAAATGTCATACTCGACAGGCCAGCAAGGTGCATGCTCACATCTTTAGCCCATCTGCCCAGGTGGAATGAGGCCTTGCTGCAACCTGCCCAATACGAACAGCTCTGAGGTGGCCGACTCCTTGGGGGCTCTGAGCTGGGACTGGACCCTCGAGGAGTGCCCCTTTCCTAGCAGGCTGGAGCCTTGGCAGACTGAGCCAGCCAGGTCCTTACACCAGCCCAGGCTTCTTGGCCATCCCTCCACTCAACCCACCCAGGGAGCGTGACTCAGGCAGTGCTTAACCCACCAGTGCCCCTGCTGCACACAGTGTGGGAGCTGGAGGGCCACATGGCCCATCTGGTCCTGTGGTTCCCATGCTGGGCTCCCTGGGGAACCCCCAGCCTGTTCTTTTTCTCCCCCACAGCCCCAGTAAGGCCTTAGGCTTTGAAGAGAAAGGAATTCCGAGGGAGTTAATTAGATTTTCCATTTTTATTAGCTAAGAGCTATACAATGGCAAGCAATCTCAGTATTTAACCTTAGTGAATTCAACACAATATGCCTGACCCTAAAATAAAATAAAATAGCCATGTTTCTATTTTCTATACTTGAAAAATAGGGTACATATTTTGCATTGGGGGTCTGATTGCATATACGCATACCCACACTACTCACAAGCACACTTTGAGGGGGACTTAAAGGCTTTATGAGGCTAATTTGACCCAGACTGCATACTAAGCAACCACTCCCAAAGGACTCTCTCCATCACTGGGTCTGAGTGGCCCATGAGAGCCTAGCCAAGTGGGTGTGCTCCATTAGAGAGGAAAGAATCTGAGGCTTGAGGGTAATGTGGTTTGCTGAGCAGGAATGTGAGTCTCGTTCTAAGCCCGAACTGCGTGTCGCCCTAATAGGGCTGTCCCACAGTGTGACTGACAGTGCAGAGAAAGGCCTGCTTGACTCTGGGCTGCTAGATTTGGAAGCGCTTGAGAGAGGGCACGTTCCCAGTGCCTGTTGACTCCTTTGAGTCTTTCTGATTCAGAACCCAGGCAACACCTGGGAGAAGTGTACCCAGGGTAGGGAGTTCAGGACTTAACAGCATGCCGGCAAGCCAGGCTGGGCATACTATCTGGCTGAAAATCCTACCCTGGACCAAAGCTTCATAGGATTTTCAACCTAGCTTGCCCAGAGGAGCCCTCTCTTTTCCACCTCTCCCTGACTGCAGGACAGTGGTCTTCCTTCCCCTGGAACACAGCTCTTGAAGTTTGGACCCTTGACCTCTGCCATGTTCCAGCTATTGCCCTACCTATTGTTCAGTCTCAGGGAGAGCCCTGACATCCCAAGTCATACATTTTCCGAGGCTTATGGAGCTGTACTTTGGCCATAGCACCAACCCAGGGCCTGGTTGCCTCTACCGTACAGAAACACGGTCCTGGCTCTGTCTTCTCTGGGCCAGTTCCCAGCACCTAGAATGGTGCCCAACCTTTGTGGAAAGGTAGGAGAGGAGCTGAGGAGAGAGCCACCACTCCCCTGGCCAGTTTTGATAATTCGGTCTCATATTCCTATGACATACACCATTCCCCCCTCTTGAAAGGGGGCTTCTCTATCCATTTATTCCCCATGGAAACTTCTTTCCTGTTCAGTGGATGAGATGAGAAATCCAGACCCACAGACTCCCAGATAAAGCTGGTGGGAAAAAGAGATTCTCTTTGGTCCCATAGGCTTTCCTTGGTCATGTGGCTAGGGAGGGCCAGAGGCCAGGCAGGCTGCTCTGCCGGGGAGGCTACGTAGGCTCCACTGATAATGGGTTTTCAGTCATAATGGGGTCTGCCTTCTACATAACGTCCTGAGGGGATGAACTGAACAGATCAAGGGTGCCTACTGACTTCTTAAGAAGCAGGTGACCCAGGGTGGGGGTGGCATTGCCCATACTGTCCAGGAGCCACTCAAGCCTGAAAAAGGAGGCTGGCAGCCCTTGTCCACACTACACAGCAGTAGGAGCAAATCCCTTCAGTCTCTTTGCCAGGACTTGGGATTGCAGAGCTTGCAAGAATTCTTTAGTTCTAAAGCGGGCATTCTCCCCTCTGCTCTTCCCAACAAGGTAGAAGTTAAAACGTTTTTCTAGTTATGATGCTGAGGGGCCAGGAGGCAAGCAACTGCTGTAAAGCCACATAGCAAGTCTAAGAAAGGAAGAGGACTCCATCTTCTTGACTTCCAGCTTCTAGCTGAAGCAGTAACAGAGAACAAGGGGGAAGCCGGGAACACATTCTCTGTGCAGTGGCATGGACCTTGGACTGGTTGTCTCTCTGAACCTGTTTCCCATATCCCAACACTGGCCAGCCTCAGAGACCAGAAGTCACCGGGGTCTTGGTACATGTAGGGTCACCAAGAGACACCCTGGGCACAGAAGAAAGCCTCAGAAGTCCCATAAGCAATTCCTTGTGAGGAGAAAGACATGAAGGGCATGAGTACCAAGGGACCAAGTGTCATGGGATGGATCATGGGTTAAGGGTAAGAGATCTGGTATCGCTTCACTGGTTCCTCACTGTGGGGTCCCAGCAGCAACAGCCTCACCTGAGATACCCGCCTTTCATGCTGATCCAGACCTCAGGAATCAGACCCTGCAGCTAACAAACTCCCCTGGTAACACACATGCACGCTCAAGTTTGGGAAGCAAGGGTGTTAAATAAAATTGGGAAGTGACCCCAGCCCGTGACTGAATGCCACCTCTAAATTCTCCTAGCTGGCAATCTCTGTCTAGTGAGAGCAGATAATGCAGAGGACCATTCTAGGTCCTGTCCAGTGCTTGGTAAAACCACAGAGGCCAACCACTGCACCAGGAGCCTGGCAGGTAACAGCTGCTCAAACTGCTACATTTTCTTCTCCTTCCTCAGGGGCCAGAAGGAAGGCGGCTTCTTCTTTAATTCCAAGTCCTGCCTGCACATCTGGGAGGCGAGGCCGAGACCACATGGGCAGCAACAGATGGGGACAGGGTGGGAGTGGAGAGGAAAGAGGACAGGAAGTCAGCAAGAAAAACAAGCACCAGAGACCATCCAATCCCCAGAGACACCGTTGCTCAGCTCACACGCTAAAGTAGGCGCACGGCCAGAAGCCAGCAGGCCTGCACAAGGATCAAGAGGAACCACAAGGCTGTGTTCCCTCATGCTATACATGATAATGCCTTTCTTTCTAGGCTGGGCTCTGAAAGGATTCTAGTGGCTAGATCAACCAGATCAACAGATCAACGCTGGGGCTATGGGCCATGCCCTGAGCAGGGTCAATGGGATTCTGGCCAAATGTTTTAACCCCTCTTATGTTCCAGATAACAGAGTATTAACAGTCCTACGCGGTGCCCTCAGATCCTTATGGGAATTTAATGAGAAGGACTCTGCTGTGTGGTATCTGATCCAAAGTCAGTGCTCAGAAGACAAGGCTTGGACTGAAAAGATAGACCAGATGGAGAGATGTTAAAAATGAGTGCTGCTCTTGCAGAGGTCCAGAGCACATGGATCACAACCACCTGTAACTCCAGCTCCAAGAGATCCAACATCGCTGTGGGCCTGCACGCATGTGGACATATTCACACACACATACTTAATTTTTTCTAAAGCTTAAAAAAAATGGCAGTGGTCATTAGTGAGACCGCAACGCAGTCCTGAAGCAACTGCTGGAACAGCTGCAGCTACGTCTGACGGATGTCTCTGCAATTTGCTCACCACACAGGCATGGTGCTAACCTTCAGTTCTGAGACCAGCCCGGTCTGCAGTAGAGTCCCCTCACACCACAGAGTAGCCATGGCCTCTTGCCTCCACTTGGGCTCCTTCGATCAGTTTAAGGCAATTCCAGGCTGCTGGATAAGGCAGCTGCCCTCATCACCTACGATGCAGACTTGAGATCACCAAATCCCCACCAGGGCCCTCTCAGGGAAAGACCAAACCCTCTCTTGTCTGGTGAGACCTTGTGGGGTCTGGCTCCTGTATTCCTTTCCTGGGTCATTTTTCTGTAGCACTCCCCTGCCTTGGCTGACTTTTTCTGTCCCTTACATGCCCCAGGATCTCTCCCCATAAGGTTTTGCGCACCACATCCTCTCTCCATGAAAACACAGCTCCAGCATGGACATTTTACCCAGGTAATTCCTTTCCGCCCATCACTTTTCCTTCCTTAGGAAGCTTTCCTTGAACCTTCAGATCACATTCGAAACCCAACTGTATCCTCTCATAGCCTTTTGGACCCAGAAGCTTTGAGAACTTATAATGAGAAATTAAACATATATCTGCATTGTATCCCTGGTACCTGATACATAGTATGTGTTCAATAAACACTCTGAGAAATCAGAAGCCTGTCCAACCATGATTCCCCATCATACCCATTGTTCCACAGAATTGGGGCTCCTTTCTCACCTTATCATCCTCTAGTCCCACCCAGGACACAAGCCCAGATGCTGCCTGATCTTTAGTCTACATCCAGGACCCAAAGGCTTTGTGCCAGAGGTCCAAACATTTCTAGATCTGATTTTCTTGAAAGCAGTCCGGGCCTGGATGATAGCCAGGGGAGGCGTGTGTTGCTGGCCACGACAGTAAACGCTGATGAAGCTGTCTGGCCCAGCTGAGCCAAGATCAGGAAATGCCAAGATTTAAAAGCATCCGGAACCCATTATTTATTGTTGTTCTTGCACTTCCAGGCTATTTTGAGCTGCAGATCAATCGGCTGGCTCTCCTCCTTCCAAATATTACTCCCGAAACACCCAGAACTCACCTGGCCTACCTGTCAGGTAGGGGTCAGCTCCCCAACCCCACCCACCAGTCACGGATGACAACAGCAGAAATAAGGTGGCTGTTTTTGTGGCTCAGGTGTCCCTGGGGGGAGTAGAGGACTTCACTGACATGCCCCCCCAGCAACCCCAAGGGAGGATTGCTGTAGCGGTGCAGAAATGGGCTCAGGTAGGCAAAGACACTTGCCTAGAGATGAAGAGATGGCTCAGGGTTTAAAAGCCCTTGTTGCTCTTGCAGAGGACCCAGGTTCTATTCCTAGCACCCATGCAATGGCTCACACCTGTCTGTGACTTCAGTCCCAAGGAATCCATTGCACAATTCTGGCCTCCAAGGGCACCAGGCACACTGGCACACAGACATACATGCAAATACAATACTCATATACACAAATTAAGTAAAATTGAAAAATTAAAAACAAAAGAAAAAAAGAACAGAAGACAGAAACTCGTCCTGAGTGGCACAGCTGGGAAATGCTGAAGAGGAATGGAGCTGGGACTTGACACCAAATATTCCAGTGCCAAAAACCAGGCCCACACCATTTAGCAACATGTCCCTTCCTAGCTCCATCCAAGTTCCTCTGCACACTGTAGGGGTTCCCCACGTCTCTGAATGCCTGGATACACCCTCCTAGCCACATACAATGGTCCCCACCATTCCTGTACTACTGATCAAAAAAGCATTCCCTCTTCGGGGCTGGCTGGACAGATGACTCAGTGGCTAAGAGCACTTGCTCCTCCTGAAGAGGACCCGGGTTCTGTTCTTAGCACCCACATGGTGGCTCACAACCATCTGTAACTCCAGCCCCAGGGGATCCACTGCCCTCTTCTGGCCTCCTGGTGCACCAGCCACACATGCAGTGAATAGACACTCATGCAGACAAAACAACCATACACATAAAATAAATAAGCAATTTTAAAATGCAGTCCATTTAGAAACAAAACACCCTTTTTCCATCTGCATAGCCATTGCCACAGTAGCTGTGGGAAAGGAGGGCCAGCTCTGTATGATTCCACCTGTGGTTTTACACGGATGCATGGACGAGCCCTTCGTACTGCATAGGACTGATAGCAGGACACACCGAAATATTAAGAGCCTGAGAGAATGGCAATAAAGGATTGCTTAGAAGGGGGAGGCCAGAGAGAATATTTTCCTCCCATTTAATGTCCTCTGCAGTTGGGAGGCTTTTGTTTTCAATCATATATATATGCTTCAATCTATTCTTTGAAACCCAGTTCCTATGACCCATACATAGCCACCCTGACTTCCCCGACTTGTCCTTCCTCTTATTCTTCCTCTGGTCATCTGGGCTGGCCAGTCTCTCCTCTGTATGTACACATCTTAGGGCCCTCCCCAGTGGGAGTCAGGTATCCAGCGTTTGGGTCAGGACTTGCCTCCCCTTCTGCTTGGGGTAGGACATGAGGCAGGCGTTTAGTTTTCTGTCTAGGCGGACAGCCTAGCAAAGCCAAATAAGTCAGAAGCACTAAAATGGAGCCTGGGGAAAGAAGGGGAGGCAGAAAGCAGAGAATCTGAGGTAAATTCCACTGCTGGCAACCAGCCCAGTTCTCTTCCCCGAGCAATGACTCAAGCGCGGCTTCTGCCAACAGACAGTCACCAAAACTCATCATGGCCCTGCTTATTAAATAGAAAGTGCGTAAAATAGAGCCACCACTACTCATCCTGGGGCAGGGACAGAGACAGGGTTGAAGGACCGTCCTTCCAGATGGCTCGTCTACAGCACTCCTAGGCTCACCAGGAGCTTAACGGTTATGTCATCTCCAGCAAGGTGTCTATCCCTTCCCTGAGATCTAAGAGAGTTGGGGACCATCTCATCATAATAACCACTGTCCTTGTAGGACCTCTTGGTACCAAATGCCTTACAAGGCACCTTACTTTACCGCCTAACAGCCAAGTAAAGGCAGATGGACTTTCCTGCTCATCTTGAAATGATCTGGAGTTCAGAGACAGGAAGTAATGTGCTCAAGATTGCAGTGCTACCGGGCTCAGGATACCAGACCAGCAAAGGGCCTGAACTGGAGCTTGCTGGCCAGAGCTGTGGGACTATATGCTGAACCCATAACCTCATTCTATTTGCTTGCTTGAAAGTATTCAGCCCAGGCTACTTTCTGTCTCTAATTACACACTCAACAAGGGCATGAAGTAGGGGCAAGAAATACTCTATCTCCTTTTACTCTGAGTTCTCCCAGAGCAGAATGACAGATTCTCCCCACTTTCTTTCTCTTTCTCCTCCTTCTCCCTCTTTGGATTTTTTTGAGACAGGGTTTCTCTGTGTAGCCCTGGCTGGCCTGAAACTCACTATGTAGACCAGGCTGTCCTTGAATTCATGGAGATCCACCTGTCTCTGCCTCCCAAGTTCTGGGATTAAAGGTGTGTGCCAACATGCCCAGCAAAAAGGCAGACCCTTGCCCTGAGAAGGAAAGCATTCCTGTTACAGGGAACAAGGGCATGACAGAATCAGATGTGAAGGCAGCTACTTTTGCTCTTTCCTTTTTATTTGTATTATTATTTTCTGTTGCCATTGCTTTGAGACAGTCTCATGTAGCACAGACTGCTGTGAACTCACTATGTAACTAAAGGTGGCCTTGAACTCATGATCCTCCTGCTGCTACCCCAATGTAAGAGGACTGAAGACATGAACCATGATGTCTGGAGAGCTGTGAGTGCTTGCATGTGTGCATGTATGTGCGTGTGCATGTGTGTGTACAACTGCAAGCACTCATATGCATGTGCAAAGGCCAGGGACAATGTTAGGTATCATCCTCAGGAATCTTGCCTACCTCCTTTGAAACGAGGTCTCTTATTAGTCTTGAGCTCACCAATTAGAGATCGTCTTGACTCCACTCCCCAAGCACTGGGACTATAAGCATGTGTCTTCTGGCATCAGCCTCCCGTCCTCCTTTTTGGTACGTACTCTGTAACCGATCTTAGCCTAAGGGTTGAGAAGCAATACGGTGTGGACTCTGCTCAAAGTCCTTGTAGGTCCAGCTGATGAGGCTACTTGGAGGCAATGATGGACTGTTAAGAATACTGATCATTGAGGCCAACAAGATGGCTCACTCAATGCGTAAAGGTGTTTGCCACAAAGTCTGACAAACTGAGTTCAAACCTTGCCACAATATGATAGAAAGAACCAACTCCCACTAACTGTCCTTGCCCTCCATATGTATGCTATGGTATACATCCCTGCATGCACAAAGACAGACAGACAGACAGACAGACAGACAGAGTACTTTGGAATCAAAAAGAGCTGCATAGGTTTGGGTATATTCACTCAACTCTGTGAATGTCACCAAGATGAGATCTTCACATCTCTGCACCTCAGCTTTGCTCGTACAGTGGGAATGAGAAGATCACGGCCCCTAGTACAATACAATAAATTCCTCAGAATGTCTGTGAATGCACAAAGCAAAAAACAAAATACAAGATTAGAAAGAAAAGCAGTTAATTATCAAAACACACTGTCTTAGTTAGGGTTTCTATTGCTGTGAAGAGACACCGTGACCACAGTAACTCTTACAAAGGAAAATATTTCATTGGGGTAGCTCTCTGACAGTTCACAGGCTGAGTCCTTTATTGTCATGGCAGGAAGCAAGGCAGCATGCAGGCAGACATTGTACTAGAGCTGAAAGTCCTCATATCTCAATCCGAAGGCAACAGGAAGCAAACTGCCTCACTGGGAGTGACTTGAGCATATACATGACCTCAAAGCCTGCCTCTACTGTGACACAATTCCTCCAACAAGACCACACCTCCTAATAGTGCCACTCCCTTTGGGAGCCATTTTCTTTTAAAACAGCACACACATTTATAGACTACTGAAGAGGTGCACTGGAGAGTTGGCTCAGTGGTTAACAGTATGTATTATTCTTGAAGAGCCTGTCAGGTCGTGCACAACTGCCTGTAACCCCAGCTCCAGGGATCCAACGCCTTCTTCTGGCCTCTATGGACATCTGCATGCACACAACCACACATAGATACATATACATGACACACAGAATTTAATTTTTTTTTAAATTTTTAAAAACTATTTAAAAGGGTGAAATTCTACCCTAATGGTGTTTTCCCTTATTAACACACTAAGTAATAACAGCTAGTGGCAAGTCTAGCAATTATCTACAACTTCTAATTAGCAATAAACCCAAATATTTCCTGAGAACGTTGACAACTATAAAGTGATATGAAAATATCTGTGATTTCCACCGGTGACAAAAATCACAGGCACCACTAATACTTTTTTGCCACCTACATTCATATTTAAAGTAAATGTTAAACAAAGATAATTTCTCATTCAAATTCACATACCTCCTAAGCATGAGATTGTCCAGTATTTTACAGAAAGGCGGGCACTCTTCTAGATCTAACAGGACTTAAGGTTCCACCTTCATGCCCACAGAGGTCTTCTAAAGGGAATGAGGGTACAGGGAAATGCTGTGTGGCTCTGGGTCTTAAGGGCTCAAGGTAGGATATGGGTTATAATACGAAGTGGCTGGGTAAGGGCTGTGGGCTTCAAAGATAATCCAGAAGCCTAGGCCAGAAGAGGGTTAAGCCTCCATCAAACATCGGCGCAGCTGTCTCTGAGCACAGGGAAAAACATGCTTTCTTGTAGCTCAGATGGGGAAGTGCTTGCCTAGCATGTGTGAAGCCCTGGCTTTGAACCACAGTGCTACATAAAGTGGGCATGGTCACACATACCTAGAGTTTCAGCACTTGGAAGATGAATTCAAGGTCAGAAACTCAAGGTCATTCTTGGCTGTATATCAGGCTGTACTGTAAGCCAGAATGGGCTACAGAAGACCTTGTCACATTAAAAAATAAATAAATAAAAAATAATAAAAAAGTATCAGGTGTGGTGGTTCATGTCTTTGACCCAACACTCAGGAGGCAGAGGAAGGTGGTTCTCTTGAGTTCCAGGCAGCTGATCTACATAGTGAGATCTTGTCTCAAAAACTAAATAAATAAAGCTGGATGATGGTGGCAAACACCTTTAATCCCAGCACTCTGAAGGCAGAGGCAGAGGCAGACAGGTCTCTGTGAGTTCAAGGCCAGCCTGTTCTACAGAATTCCAGAACAGCCACTGTTACACAGAGAAACCCTGCCTTGAAAAACATAAATAAGTAAATAAACAATTTTGTTTTGTGGCATGGTCTCTCTGTGTTGCCCTGGCTGTCCTGGAACTTGCTTTGTACACAGGTTGGCCTCAAATTCTGCCTGCCTCTACCCCCTGAATGCTGGGATTAAAGGTGTGCGCCACCATGCCAAACTCATAAAATATTTTTTACAAGAACAGCTTGCACCCTTTGCTGCAGCATCCATGCCCCTGCCTACACCTGCAAAGAAGGAAAGAGCCCTTTGCACCCTGCCCCCATGACGCCTCCCTCCAGGACAAGGACACCAGACATCCTGTGCTCTCCATCTCTGCCATCACCACTCTGGTCTGATGCTACCCTCATCCCCTACAGAGTCGGGGAAAGACTCTTACTGTGTCTCCCATGTGTCCACCATCCTCCCACAGCTGCCAAAGTCCTCTCTAAAATACGGATATCAGATGACTGCCCCTCACTTGCAGCCCAGAACTGTCTGGAGACCCTCACTGCACTTAGGAGCCCAAACATCTAAGGCTCACAAGGCCATTACTAACAGTGCCAACTCTTTCCAAGAGAACTCAACAGCTGGTCATTGTCCCACAGCCTTTGCAGAAGCCACTTGTATGTGCCTGACTCCTCCTTGATCACCACATCAAACGACACCCTTTTCAAGGAGCCTTCCCTGACAGCTGGCTCTGCAGTGGCCACTTGTCCCCACTCTGTCACACCCTGTGACCCTGACTGAGACTTACTCTCTTCCAGAGACACACCACTGTGTCCAGTTATTATTTTTCCAAGCCCACTGGAATGGAAGCCCCTAAGCGCTGTCTGCTTCCCCCAGACTCCTACTCGACACATAGTTGGCACTCTGGGTTTTACTGAGTGGGTTGACTGTGTGTGGGAAAGCGAGCTAAGTCCTTCCATGCATGATGTCACTTAATCCCTTAGTTGGCATCATGCCCGTTGTGTATACAAGGAAACTGAGTTTTCCCTGTCTGCCTTCAAACACAGGTTCTTAGTCACTGTATTGTTCTGCTTTCAACACACACACACACACACACACACACACACCAATCCTAAAAAGAGAAGGAAGGGGGATCATACAGAAAAATGCAGAAGGATTGAACCAAAGGGACAGCGCTCCAGGCTTACAACCTCATCCTGTTCAGATGCCACTGCCTCCTGAACACAGTACTCAGAGGAGCTGGCAGGGCTGTGGTACCCATTCTTAGACTCACATTTGCATGTAGAGCCGTGGGAATTTCCTACTGCTCCCTGCTCCTTGGTTGTTTTTTTTTTTTTTTCATTCCAGGCTTCTAA
Source organism: Ellobius talpinus (assembly GCA_001685095.1). Lineage (NCBI taxonomy): Eukaryota > Metazoa > Chordata > Mammalia > Rodentia > Cricetidae > Ellobius > Ellobius talpinus. The sequence continues at coordinate 21,684 of LOJH01007532.1, forward strand.
TCTCTAGGTCAGGTTTCCAAAGCTCTGAAGTGTCCTCAGCCTGGGAAGCTGCCCAGGTAAGGCTGCTTGAGAGCCTGGGGGTCTGGAAAGATACTTGCTGAGTCCCAGTACGTTCAACCTCTACCTAATGCTTGAACCACGGCAGTTGCAGGTGCTGATGGGAGGAGCCGTTTATGTTTGTGGCACAGTGAGGGTGCCTGAGTTTCCTTTGGAAATACCCAGATCGGGAGGTGGTTGAACTGAGCGAGGAAACCAGACATCTAACACCCTACACCATGACATTTAACCTCTCTTCTATAATAAAACAAAACCCTTCTTGTTTAAGAGTTGTTCCCAGGGACGCCCAGGAGGCAGAATTACAGAATAGTGAGGGAGAGGAAACCTTTGCCTCAACAGGTCTAACTCAGAAGGTAGGAAGTAACTGAGGCCTGGTTGTGGATGTGTTCTGTTTTGTTTTGTTTGAATCGGGATTGAACCTAGAGCATTGCGCTTGCTAATCAAATGCTCTACAACTAATTCATAGCCACAATCCTCTTTGTACTTTTTGGTTTGAAACAGCTATTTAGGGGTTTTTACTAGGTAGCCCAGGTTGGTCTTGACCTTGTGGTCCTCCTGCCTTAGTCTCTTGGAATAGTTAGAATTAAAGACCTGTGCCACTGTGCCTGGCTGAGAAAGTCTTTGATGGAGTATCTGGAATTCCTTTGAGCTGTATTATGCTACCTCGTGTGTCCCCATGGCCCTGGATGTAAGTCAAGGTAGCACAGGGGTCATACATCCTTGGGGCACTTGGCCCCATGATGGACACACTCCAGGAAAGCAGGCCTAATGGATAGGGCTTGCATTCCGATATGGTGACAGCAGGGAGGGCAGGTGCTGGGCAGACAGTGTGCCACCAGCAGCAGAGGGGGCAGCTGCTATGCAGGAGTTGGCCTCCAGCAGAACTGCCTGTGACCATTTTAGCCATGTTGCCATGGGGCAGCCCAGGCCAGGACAACAAGCCTCCTTATATAGGGCAAAGTGGGAAGCCATGCCCACTCTGCTAGCTCAAAGGCAATAAGCACAGAAGAAACAAAAGAGGCCACTGCCCTTTAGAGGCAAGCATATGTCTACCATTTTACTGCAGATTAAAATTCTCATGCTCTCTCTCTCTCTCTCTCTCTCTCT
>LOJH01007533.1:7134-22543 GCA_001685095.1 Ellobius talpinus
CACACACAGAGAGAGAGAGAGAGAGAGAGAGAGAGAGAGAGAGAGAGAGAGTTAAACTCACCCAAAATGGAAGAACTAGCTGTGGATTCTGACTAAGGTTATTCTTGTTGCCATGTAAGACTTGTTGGACAAGTTGTGAAATTTAGCAATGTAGTGAGAACAAGAAATTGTGAAGTCAGGGCTAAGCAGTGTCCCGGTGAAGCCAGAGGCTACTCTCCCTGCTGACAGTGTGCTGAAGATGGCAGACACGTCTTAAAGTGGACCTCGGAAGAGACAAGGGGAGTCCCGAGTAAATGTCAGCCTTCTTGCTGACAGACAGGGGAGGGGAGCTTGGGGGATGGGGGGACTTCTTCTTTTCCCAGCCAGAGTAAATTTCCTCCATTGTGATAAGTGACCTCTTCTATTTCCTTGCAAACTAGATTATAACCCTCTAAAATGAAACACCTCGCCTCTAATACCTTCACGAAGTGGGGTGGACAGCTGTTGTGTTTGCCTGTCCTGGACGTGTCCACCTTTATTCTGATAGCAGTCCCATGGTGGGGCACTACTCACTCCATGCTGGTGTCTAGGGCAGGCTGAGGACTCACGCTGTGTCACCCCAGAAAAGGACCACCACTCCCCCCAAAAAAACTGTTGATAAAGTTAAAATCATCCATATGCCTTGATTCCAACCTCAGTGACCTGAAGAGAATCCAGGCTGACCCCAGGCTCTCATAGCTGCTCACACACCTGCACTGAGACCTGGCTCTTACGCCATTTCTATTCTGGGAGGCAGTCTTTGATTTTCCTTTCTCTTTCCTTCTGAGATCTTCCAATGCAGGTTTCTTGTGTATTCAGTCAAATACCCACAGAGCCAGTGGAAGGAGAAATGGAGCTGAGTTGGCAGGAGAGGAAACTCTGTAACCATACTCAGTCATTATTTGCTTTGTTAGGATCTGTGATGTTTCCCCAAAGCACATGTGCTAAAAAGGTGTGGTCCCAGCTTGGCATTATTGGCAAGTGGCAGAACCTTTAGGATGTTAGACCCAGGGAGAGGTCACTGGAGATGTGTCTCTGCAGCGGTCAGTGAATGAGACCCTTGCCTTTCTTTTCTCCTTCTTCGCCCTTCCCACCATAACACGAACAGCCGTCATCTACCATATGCCCATACCGTGATAATCAGTGCTGCCACAGGCCCAAAGTAGTGACACTGAGCAACTATGAACCAAACCTCTAAATCTATGAACCCAGATAAACTTGTCTTCCCATAAGTGGATTTATTTCAAGTATCTATTGCGGTGTTGGAGATTTGACAAAAAACAAGTGTGTACGACAGGAAAGCCTGATTCTCTCAGTTCCCATCTCACTGGGACGCCACAAATACCCAGGGTTATGGCACCCCCCTTCACCCCGACCCCAGCCATCATTTCTTTATTGAATACTTTGTGAACACCTGTTATACGACAGAGTGCAGCTGAAATGGCAAAGCTTCTGTTTTAGTGGGGCTTCCATTCCAAAAGGAAAGAGAGACGTCACTTAAGCAAACAAGTAGGATTGTCAAAGCAGCTGGACACACCAGTAAGAACGGAGGGGGTGACACAGTAGAGACAGCTCAGTGGTTACGGAAGACCTGCCTGAAGAGCAGACATTTGAGTTAAGACATGGATCATTCAGGGAACCAACCATGTGAAACTATGGGGAAGGAACGTTATCTAGGCAAACAGAACAGCAAGGGAAAAATCTCTGACTTGGGGACAAGCATGATGTAACACAACACACCTATGTGTGTGTGAGAGAGAGAGATACAAGAGGCCAAGAGCATATACAGGGGCCAAAACATGCTGGGGCTTCTAGACTTCACTAAGCTAAGAAGTTTGGATTCATCTTCATTACTGGGCAAGGGCTGGGAAGAGAATGCCACTATGTAATTTGTTTTATTAAGAAAATTGATCAAAGCATGGATAATTGATTGTGGAACAAAGAAACAAGATGGCAACCATATCAGTCATTCTTTCAGGAGATAATGAGACTTGGGTGAACATGGTGACAGACAGAGGTGAGGGGACACAAGGTGTGTTTGACAGTACAGCTACAGGTGCTGGAAAAGGATGCATGGGGCTCTGTCACATCCTAACAAGAGGAAAACTGAGAAGGAGGCGGGATAGGAGAGGAAGATCTTTTGCAGACATGCCAGGGAGAAAATTGTCCTTCGGACACCCCTGTAGAGCAGTCTGGAGTCCAGAGGAATCCGGGACCCAGGTGTGTTCCTCATTTTCTCCTCCTCCCATTCCTCTCAAGCTTACAGTTCTCTCTGCCCTCCAGCTCCGCCTATCCTTTCTCTGCCTAGCTATTGGCCATTCAGCTCTTTATTAAGCCGATCAGATATCCTAGGCAGGCAAGGTGAAACAAATGGAACACATCTTTGCCTAGTTAAAATAATATCCCACAAAGTTCATGTATTGATTGTAAGCTTGGTCCCTGGTGTGGTGGTGGCGGTTGCATTAGGGTCTTTTTCCCATTGCTGTAATAAAAATACCATAGCCAAAAGCAACTTAGGGAAGGAAAGCTTTTCTTTGTTTTGACTGACAGTGCCAGAGGGATAAAATCCAGCATGGGAAGCAGAACATGAGAAAAGGAAGCCAGGTAAGGCTACAAAACCCCAAAGGCCACCCCAGTTATGAACTTCCTCCAGCTGAGGCTCCACTTCCTAGAGGCTTGCTAATCTCTTCAAAGACCTGAACCTATGGAGGTGCATTACTCATTGAAGCCACCACAGATGGGCAAACCATAAAGAGATGGGCCTTAGTGTCCTAAAGGTACTGTGCTCAGAAGGAAATAGAGGACGCCAGGAGGAAGAACAGTTATTTTAAACTTGAAGAGTACTTGGAGTCACTGTCTCTGGCTTCCTGCTTTGCAATAGGGTGGCTCCCTGTACATGCTCTGCTCTCTGCTCCAGGACTCCTATCTGTGTTCTGCATCTTGGACATTGAGCCCCTGGAACTACAAGCTACAAACCTTCTTCACTTGTAAAGTTAACCTGCCTCTGGTATCTTAGTATATCTATTAAAAATGTGTTGACACAGATGGTATTTGTGGTCATGGGAATACATGAAATATTCAAAGGAAAATTTTAATAAGTGAAGAGAAAGGGGTTATAGACGAAGCCTATGTGCATCTGACTATTAAAAAGAAAAGCTTTTGGAAGACTGGATATGGAACACAGAGTTCTTGCCTAGTGTGTGTGAAACCATGGGTTTTATCCTGGCCTTGCCTAGCATGTGTGAAGCCCTGGGTTTTATCCTGGCCTTGCCTAGAGTGTGTGAGACACTGGGTTTAGTCCTGGCCTTGCCCAGTGTGTGTGACACACTGGGTTTGATCCCAGCCATGGAACAGGGGAGGATTTTCAGTCCATATTCCTCACCCTTTATCATTTAAGTCCGCAGTACCTTTTCACAGGGCAGGCAAAGCAGTTACCGCACCATGTGACTTGCTCTGGACAATGAGATGCAAGAAGATGCTTGCTTGAGCTTCTGGGGTTTAACTTGTCCCTTGGGGCAAGTCCTAGTCACCTCCTCATCCCAGAATGAGACAGACAAAGCCAACTTGAACACATCCATTGAGTAAGATTAAATCTCACCGCTCATGCACAGATCCCCTGAAAACCAAGACTTTGCAGTCGTAAACCACCAAGACTCAACGCTGTTCACTACTTAGAATTAGAATACTTAAAAAATTAACTAATAACATTTTAAATAAAATTCCCCATAGTGGTTGTTCTCCTAATAGGAATTCAAAGTAGAAAAAAAAAAAACAACTTCTATTTTCCATTAAAACCAGCATGAAGGTATTTTGTGGTTTTAATTTTTTTTGGCCTTGAAGGTAAGTAGTCTAAAAAACCCAAAGTGAGTCTTGCTTCCTAAAGGAAATATCATTTAAGATGCCATTCTTATGAAGACAAAATAGTCATGCCCGCCCTGTAAATGAGCGAGAGAGGAAGTGAGTCCTGCCTGAGCCACGTTGCCTCCGCCCTAGGGCGAGCCACTGCAGTCTGGTAATCCGGAATGTTTCGATAGTAGCCGAGCACAAAGAAGGACCCGCAGTGTTAGCTATTTTCGGACCTAGTGTTAGATTTTCCACTCTTCTTTAGGACCAGAATAAAAATAAGGTAGAAGTATTCTAGTAATGAAATGGAAATAAGAGCTTAAAAGCATATTTTAAAAATACTCCACACAAATAAATTATCCTGATTTTATAAATAGTCTTTAAATCAATGGAAAGAAAAAATATAAGCACCAGATCAAACCTAGCAGAAACGATAAAGTTTCATAGGTCAGGGAGCCCATTCCACAGAACAGCTTATGGACACTTTTCTTTGAACAAAAAAAAGTGCTGAAGAGTACCATTTTTGGCTGCATGAATAAGCTTTTTGAAATCACCGGTGGCTAGAAGGCAAGGCTGTTGAGAGTTAATCACGACTAACAGGATAGTTCAAGTGCCTAGCAAACCCTTGGCTTGCTCTCTGCATTAGCCTTGTCCACTGGTCTCAGAGCTGCTTCTGTAAGAGTGATGGATGAGCCGTGCCAACCTCTGCTCCCCGGATATGTCCGAGAGTCTGTGGGCAGGAGCGGAGCCAGAGAAATGATTGCCCCTTTCAAGGCAAGCTCCAGGGGAGGGAATTCCTTTGGAGTTCTCCTTTTCTTCCTTTTTATTTTTCAGACTCCTCTTTAAGAAAGATGATCTGTCTCAGTGCCATGTCTGGTGTTTTCCTGATCGTTCTCTGCAGTCCGCCCACAGCCAGCAACCTGCCACAGGCAGCTGCTTTGTTCCGCCCAGGAGCCCTGTCATCTCTCAAGGCAGAGAGAATCAGCAATGGCATCTCACTTCAACAAATTAGCCACAGTGTTTACACTGCAGGTCCTGGGGCTGGGCTCTCTTATATTTCCAGAAATTCCCAGGATTCTAATGTTTTTCCAAGTGGGAGGGTTTTTATGCTATGCATTTTATTTCTCTGGCTTAGCATACATGATTCCTTATGATCTGCTGAACGCTTTAAGCCAGAACCCCAGAAACACACACACACACACACACACACACACACACACACACACTCACACATACACAAACATACACATACACAAATACTCACACTTGCACACATAAACATTCTCACATATACACACACATACAAACACATCATACTCACACACAAACACATATACACACTACACACACACACTCTTTCTCTCTCTCTCTCACATACATACACACACACACATCCACTCTGCTGATGATAATACATGGCTCAGGAAAAAACAGATCTAAAATTCAGGAACCCATGATACTGAGTCCTAATTTTCTCTCAGGTAAGTTGCCTGAACAACTCCCTTTCTTTTTATCTTTTGTTTGTTTGTTTTGAGACAGGGTTTCTCTGTGTAACAGCTCTGGCTATCCTGGAACTATCTCTGTAAACCAGGCTGGCTTCAAACTCACAGAGATCCTCCTGCCTCTACCTCCTGAGTGCTGGGATTAAAGGTGTGCCACCACCGCCCGGCTGCCTGTACGAATCTCACTTCCAGTCTGAAAGTTTAGAGTGATGGTTGGGTTAGATATTCCCAGCATCTCTCCAGCGTTAACATTCTCTGTCTTTGTCCCAGCATTAACATTCTCTGTCTTTGGACTTCTAACGGGTAGCCCAACAGGACTGAACTTTCTCACATCAAGTCAGTAGGCACCACTGTCACCCCTAGAAGAAGAATCTTATGATGAGGACAGATGGAAAAGATCACTCAAAGATCCACCAAACCGCTGCCTCGGTTTCCCGACAAGAGAATGGGGATACAGCTCCAGATGATTCCACTGTTTGGTTTCATTAGTTAGTGCTGGTCTCAGAGAGCCCTGGGAGGTTGTAGTCTTAACATCATTAGTTAGTGCTGGTCTCAGAGAGCCCTAGGAGAGCCCTTAGTATTTAAAGAGCTCATGTTTTGGGGCTGAGAGGAAGGGAACAAACAATGCAAAAAACCATCATGGTCAGGAGGAGTAAATATCACCCCAAAGTTCCTTTTAAGGCCGCTAGTCATATTAATAAAAAATGTTGATCTGCTCAATGTCTAATTATACCTGTCACTTTCATGGTCCTCACTCCAGGCTGACACAGTCTCTCTCTCTCTGTGAAGTCACATAGTTGTGTTTTCAGATCAATTTCAAGTCGATCTGTGTATTTTCTGTGTGACATGTCTCTTTCACGTGACAGTTCAAAATTACCCAGGGAAGCTCTCAGCCCTCTCTGTGGCACAACCCAGCAGGCCAGAGACCACACAGGCCCTTTCCTTCCTCTTTTCCCCAGGGCCTCCTCTTGAATTCCCAGCCATCTCTCAAGGCCAAGCTCAAATCCTTCCTCCTCCAAGAACTCTCTCTCGATCCCTCTCCCATCAGACCTAATCCCTCCATGCTGTCTACTCCCCAAGCGCTTTCTACCTTTGTTATTTTAGCACTTACTTACCAGGGTCTGTCTTCCATTAAAGTTATTTTGTGCGTGTGTCTCTCCCATGGCACTCTGAGCTTCTGGAGGGTAGAGACATGGTTTGTTTTCTTTCCTGCTGGGTGTGGCATCCAGCTGGATGCTATATACATAGTGGGGACTTAAGGGTGTCCTGTGAGTTCTAAAGACACAGAAGAAGTGAGACAAGAATCTCATCTCATTTGTTCTTTTGTTGCCCAGATTAGCAAGAGGCTTTTTTTTTCCTAATGGAATAAAGCACTTAATATTGTTGGATCTCTTATAGATGCATTAAACATGGCAAACATAGTAAGGAAGAAACCAATTAGCCCTGTCATTTATTCATAGCACTGTTAAAATATGTTTGGGCCATTTCATCGATGTCAAGAATGAAATTTGCCAGAGTATTCATTTGAAAGTAAACACTTCTGTCACTCATCCAGTGAATTCATTTGTAACAAGTCTGTGCAAGGTTTAATTTGAAAGGAATGTATACTTTTAATGAAACACTCAGAGTATTTAATTAATCATTTCCAAAAAGCCATAAAAGACATGAAAAGCCATCTTTTCACTTATATGACCGCTTCCTAGTATAACAAACTTCTCCAATCTTAGGGCAAAGCTATAGGGATTCCTGTTACAGTATTTTATATTTGCCCATTTTACCATCCCCAATCCTCTCTGCTTTTCCTTCTTACACTCTGTGTGTGTGTTTGTCTGTCTGTCTTCTGCCTGCCCATCTGTCTGTCTCTTGCTTAACTAATGAAACCAAATCAAAGACTGCTCAAAAGATCTTGGTCTGGTCTTTATTTGAGCCCCTTGCTGCCTGGGCTTCCACTATACCTGACACCATGACATCCTTCGCATATGCTTCCTTTCTGAAAAGATTTTTAAGTGTGTAAATGTGAGTGTGAGTGTGTATGTGCATGCACATGTGCTCCTGAATGTCTTGTGTGTCACAGGTGTGCAGATTCCCTGAAGACCAGAAGACGGCATTGGATCCCCTGGAACCAGAGCTATAGGAGATTGTGAATAGTCAGGTGTGGCTCCTAGGAACTGAAGCCAGGTTCCCAACGAGAGCAATGGACGCTCTTAACTACTAAGCCGTCTCCTCGGTCCTCCATATGTGCTTCCTAAAACTCAGAGACTTGCGGAAAATTGTAGTGTCTTGTATATTTGGTTCTTTTCTTTATGAAGTTTCCTACATTCCAATTCTCTTCAGACAAACTGCATTCTCTGAGGTGGAAATGAGGAAATCCTCTCATTTTTCAGACAATTGTGCTCCTCCTGCCTCCTGTGTTGCCATAAAATAGTGCTTGTTAATAATATAACCTCATGTTTCATCTGCTTACAGAATGATTTTGGTGCAGAAGCATAGGACAGATGCTACAAGTCTCTGCCCATAACCATGCATTCAGGAAAATGTTGCCCACCGGTTAGTGAGTTCTGTGAGGCACAGGATGACCTAAGGGCTGACGAGAGATCATCAATCCTGTAATAAAACAACATTCTGGAGTTCCCCTGAGAAACAAAAACAGAGGGTAAAACAATCCGTGGAATGTGGACAAGGAACTGTGTGTGCTCAGTTTTATGGGGGGATTAGCACGNGGGGGGGAATCTGGCCTTCAGAAGGTGAGAATAAAGCAACAGCATTAAGACTTGTGTTTCTTTGGCCATGATGGAATTTCTTACCTGAAAAGATGCTTTCTACTGAGGGGTTCTTTTTTTTTAATAGAGAGATAAGGAAATTAACCAAGAGAGCTTGGTATGAAAATTAAGTAAAATAGAGATGTCTGAGAGAAGACACGGAGAAAAAAGAAATGCAGTTCATGGTGTGGGGCAGCATGGGGCAGGTTGTTGAGCCTCCACCTTCCCAATCTATAACCACATTGTCTTTTACTTCAAATATGTGAATGTGCTCGCAACTATGTGTGACCTAACCACACATAACCTCTCTTTCAAGGCAGATCTTTATTGCAGCCTTATTTAATAGCCAGGGATCAAACAAAAAAATGGCATAGTCAAAGTGGTTTGCTGGCCTGAGCAGAGAAAAAGAAGCTGTAATGCATGGCAGATAGCATGGGCTTTTCCAACAGCACCATTATGGCAGCCACTTGCTGCTTCAGCTTCCAGCAACCCGTGACCGTGACAAGCCTGTGGGCGGGGCAGCCGTGAGACATTTCTGACATCGGGAGCTTCTGTTGGGCTCCTACTCAAGAGCCTGTTAACTTTGGGCAAATTGCTTTCTGCCTCAATTTCCTCATCTGTACGTGACAATAACAATAGCATCCGTTTCACGGGATGAGTGCGAACACTTGGTGGGCTAACACCGGGGAAGGGATTAGGACAGTGCTTAGCTCCTAGCAAACTGTGTACAGTATGCACAAAGCAAATACAACTGCATGCACAGCATCTGAAATATGACAATCAAACCTAAAGCTGTCTGTCTGGGAAGGAGAATCTATTCTTATAATTTCCCACCAGCTATGTGTCCCTTCCCACCTCTTGCCTTCTTAGGTTTGTTTTGTTCAGCTGGGAAGACCACCAAGCACGGGCTCTTCTCTATTACACAGTGAGTGCCTGCTAAATATTTATACTAGAAATAATAATGATGTATATGGAAAAGAATCGCTCCATCATCTCAGGATGGGAGCCACTGCCAAGAAGTAGATGACTTCAAGCCACTCGGCTGTGCTCCATGGTAGATTAGGAGAGGAAGTGAAAAACTCAACTTGTTTGGGGATTTATGATGAGAAATAGTTCTAGTAACCAAAGTCTCTTGGATCTGGCCCAGCCTGGTAATCCCACTTGGATACATATTTGGAGGTTTTATCATAAATACAAAAGAAAAAAATCCTCACATAGGCTGAAAGACTCAAAGTGTGTGTGTGTGGAATGGAATTCTCCCCACCTCCTCCCCTGCGGGCACGGTGAACAGACTATAGGAGAGAAGGTCGCCTCCTGGGATAGATCCTCAACCACACACATCCAATTCTTCCTGCCTAAGCACTTTCTGCACCTGTGCAGACCCTCAGACTGGACGAGTGACAGGCACAGTCCCCATTGTCACCTAGACACTGACCTTCCCTACACCCCGTTTTACTCCACCCAGTTTGCCATCTACTCCACCACACACACAAACACACATACACACACATACACACACATACACACACATACACACATACACACACATACACACACATACACACATACACACACATACACACACATACACACATACACACACATACACACACATATTATGTATATATAATTCTGCTGGGTCCTTGTACAGCATTCTGATTCTAGAAGGGTCTCTTTGAGCCTCCAGCTGGGCATACTCATATCTCTGTGTGAAATCTTCAGCCAATTTCCAAGTTGCTGCCGTGTGTCTTAGGTTTCTGTTGCTAAAATGCAACCACGGACCAAAAGCAAGTTAGGTTTATTTTCTCTCACTTTTCTTCATGACAGAATAGCATCAAAAGAAGTCAAGGAAGGAACTCAGGGCAGGAACCTGGAGGCAGAAACTGAAGCCGATCCCATGGAGGAGCACCCATTACTGCTTGCTCCCCATGCTTCCTCGGGCTGCTTTCTGATACCATGCGGGACTACCTGCTCAGGGGAGCTATGGTTCCCCCAATGAGCGGGACCCTTCCACATCAATCATCAATCAAGAAAATGTCCGACAGACTCGCCTACAAGTGAATCCTATAAAGGCATTGTCTCAGTTGAGGATCCCTCTACCCAAACAACTCTATGTTGAATCAAGTTGACATAAACTAACCAATAAAATGTGCATGACGGCTGCTCTTACATTTTCATTCTCCCGTTCATCTTTGTGTCCTCTGGCTCTGCCAATGAGCTTTCTTTCATCACCACATCTGCTCAATGTCTGCCTGCTATTTGCCTATTCCAATATTGCTTCCTCCATTTTATTTACATTAATTAGTTACTTGTGTGGGGGAGGGTGGTACACACATCATGGTGCACTTGTAGAGGCCAAAAGACAACTTGCCAGAGTTGGTTCTCTCTTTGAGTCACATGTAGCCCAGGAACTGAACTCAGGTTGTGGGGTTTGGTAGCAGATGCCTTTGCCTGCTGATCAATCTCCCCAGATTCCTCCTTTTTATCTAAACAGAACCCTGATTTTTAGCTAGGACTTTATCTAAGAATTTATCAGCAGTAAATTGACACATAGATATGGCCATTTGACTAGGGAGATACCCAATGAGATAGAAATAGAAATATAAAGAGAAATATAATAGATGTATAGTAGATCATGCATGTCTCCATGAAAGGAAGGAGGTATGCCAATATTCTCCTTTCCTCATTCATAGCTGCTTGGAACATAGACGCAACGCTGAGAACACATGTGAGATCATGGGATTGTATTCAAATGCTGAGATGGGGATCTCAGCAAATTTAGAAGTTTCCTCTGTAAAATCTCTGGAATTCACAGACGGAATGGAATCACCATTACCATCCAGGGCTGCCTATGGGCTTGCTATATGAGAGAGAAAAATGGTATTTTCTCTTGTCTAAGCCACTGATTTTGAAAATGTTTTCCCCATGATATATAACTGAATCTAATCCTAAAATGTAATTTAATCATAATTTGTATCAATTAACCTATTGGGTGGTAATACTTACTCTATTTTATGATTTTTTTATTTTTAATTAGTTTATTTTTAATTAGTCGATTTCATTTTAGAGTATAATTTCAGACTGATGGTAAAATGGAGCAGAAAGCACCTAATTCTTACTTAGCGCCCTCCACACACACAACCCCTTCCACCATCAATGGCTCACTCCATGTTTAGCTACACTTGATAAAACAGCATTGACACATCATTATCAACCCAGGTCTAGGACTCCATTATGGCTCACTCTCGTGTTATAATTCTGTGCGTTTTGACAGATGTGTAATGAGACATATTCACTCTCGTAGTATCACACAGAACAACTGACTGTCCTACAAGACCCTGTGCCCCACCTACTTATCTCTCCTTCCCTTTCTCTGAGCTTTAGGCAATCACAGACCTTCCTAAATGCCACAGTCTTACCTTATTCGTAATGCGCACATCCTTGGAACTGCATAGTCTACAGTGTTTCTGAATGAATTAGCTTCTTTCACTTGGTGACTCCAATGTCTCTAAGCTTCCTCCCACACTTTTAACTCATTCCTATCCAGTATTTGGGCCTGCCCTACTTTATTCTGTTGGATATCTTTGTGGTTAGCTTGGGCAATTATAAATAAAGCTATTATGAATTTTTGTGTGGACCTAAGATTCTAACTTATTTGGGAAAATATCAGCAAACATGACTGCCGGATGGTAAAAATCACATTTACTTTTGTAAGAAATTGCCCCAGAGATGTCCCCCTGTGCAGCAGTCCCATGCTGCATCCTGACAGGGAAATAATGAGACTTCCTACTGCTCCACAGCCCCACCAGCATTAAGAACTGTCTGAGTTTTAAATGCAGGCCATTCTATTGGATGTGCATTGGAATCCCACTGCTGTTTAAATATGCAGTTTGTGACAATTAACGAGGTCAAGCACCTTTTCATAATCTTTTAAGATATCATCTCTTCCACGGTGATGTGAAAGGTCAGCGTTGTTCCTGCTTCTGTGAGAAAACAGAGGCACAAGAAACATGCAGTTTTGTCTGCAATCTCGTCAGGAGGGTATTGAACCATAGTTAGGCTTCTTAGCCATGAAGTCAACTGATGCTTTGTTGCTGAATTTTAGGGGTCACTCTGCCTGTTTTTATGGGAGCCAAGATGTTTTAACACTCTGAGGAGAGGTGATGCCCGGCTTTGCCCGTTTGATGCTGAAAGAAGGTGACATTTGGGAAATTAGCATTTGGCACGAAAGAACAGTAGGCAGGCTTGGCTGCCTGAAGCAAGGTGTGCTGGCCAGGGCCATTCTTGCTTAGCTTCAGCCAAGATTCCCTTTCGTTCATCTGGAAAACAAATGTGAAAGAAGCCATTACAGACAACACAAATAAAAAAAACAACCCGCAGTTCCAAGACTGATGACCTGAGTCCATCACATACAAAGCCCCCTTAAGCACCTGCAGAAGGCCCTCAGACTACTGCAGACAGCGTTTCTCTGGAAGGCTCTTGTTTCTTTGTACACACTTCAGTTGTAAAAGCTATGTGTATGTCCTCCAGAAAGCTGAATCGGGAGATCGTTTTCAGTACTGAGTTTGATTCTGTGCTCTAAGTCCAGCGCGTTCTGGCTATTTACCAAAAACTTGATAAATGTAAAAGAAAAAAAATGATTTCCATATGAACTAAGTTAAAATCACAAAGAACAACACCCTGCCCATATAAAATAAAATCAAACCTTTCTAAAGGGAAATGGAAATAGGAACTTCCACATTTGTGTGTTTGTGTATTCTAGTGTTTGTGTATGTGCAGATGTGGAGGGGAATGCTTGTGTGCCCTTGTACACAGGGGCTCCTGCAGGCAACCACAGGTCCTTCCCCAGGACCCTTCCCTCTTTGTTTCTGAGCCATATGTCTTTTTTTACCTCCAGCCTTGAAATTATAAACATGAACAGTCATACCTGGCTTTGTATGTCTATGCTGGGTATTGAACTCAGGTCCTCACGTTTACATGGCAAGTTCTTTATCGACTGATAAAGATGGTTTTCCCATCTCCAGACAGGAAATTTTAAAATAACAATAAAAAAATTGTAATGGGTATGTTCTTATAGACCTTCCCCCACTTACACACACACACTGAACATCACAGATTATCGCCAAGGTTATTGGTTTCTCTCCACAACCTGATGGTAGGGCCTTGTTGCTAAAGACACCATTTACATACATCATGGACCATGGAAAAGTCAAACGGGTACCCAACTGCAAGGTTTACCCCTACTGATAAGCATTCACGGTACTGGAAGGTATTCTGTACCCATATCACCCTCTGCTACAAACCCTGCAACCAACAACAGTCACGTGACTGCAGGACAATCAGGTGTGCTGAAATATTCATTTAAGATCCATCATATTTGTTTAAGCTGTGGAATATTTGTTTAACAATGCAAAGATGTCCTACATTTGTTTGATTAAATGAAATTAACTTGGGGTCAGGAGGCTGATTCGGCAACTGGCTGTCAGGAAGTGGTAGGGAGGAACCACCTGTAGCTCAGGTTCTTCAGTGGGGGGCTAAGCAGAAGGACACCTGGTTTCTTGAGGGACCAGAGAACAGGAGAGGAGAAGGCTAGGGGCCAGCCACCCAGCCAGCCATGGAACAAGAGTGAAAGTAAGACACACAGAAGGAGGAAAAAGCCCAGAGACAACATGTAGATGGGATAATTTAGGTTAAGGAAAGGTAGAAATAAGTCAAGCTAAGGCTGGGAATTCATAAGAAAGAATAAGACTCCATGTGTGATTTATTTGAGAGCTGGCTGGAGAGCTCCCAAAGAGCAAAAGAATAAAAAAGAACCAACAGCAATCAGATACTGTAGTGAACCAAACACTATGGGAACAACAAAACTTTTTGTTTTTTTTTAATTGGATTTAAGGCTAATTCAATGAGATAGAATCCAGATCTGATGTGGCCTAAGACCTTGAGACAAGATAGGTCATTGTCCTTAAGGGAAAACCTAAAACTATTATTCTGCTCAAAGCACATAGCAATGAAGTGACTGCCAGGGGCATATGGCTGTACTTGGTGTGTTGCTTGGCCCTCATCAGAAAAGATTTTCTTGCAGTAAATGGTAACACAGAGACCTACAACTGGACAATGGGCATCAGGGAGTGAGAGACTTGGGAGCACTTGGTCCTAAATGAGATTCTTTCTCCCACCCTTCTTTTCAAGGCTCAGGCCGCTATTCAGAAGGGACCAGGCATAGCATGACCCATAAACATAAATTCACAGAGACTGTGGCAGAATACATAGGACTGCACAGAACCAAACCAAAGTCCCCGCACTGGGAATGGGAGGTAGACACAGACTTCCACCCCTATCACAGAGCTGTTTGTAACTGATGCTTGCCGGGAGAGGGAAAGCCTGTTTTCTCCTGTGGCCTGTCCCTGCACACACCAACCAACATTCCAGAACAGGCCCCGTGCCCAGGAGTCAACACAAGAAAGACTCCATGTTTTTGTTTTTTTTTTTGTTCGGAACAGGGGAGGGCTTTTTGTTTTATTTTATTTTGGTTTGGTATTTTTCTTATTGTTTGTTTGTTTTGATCTTTGTTTTGTTTTTGTCTTTTGTTGAGATAGAGAGAGCATGAAGTTGCGTGGGTAGGGAGGTGGGAAGGAACTGGGATGAACTGGGAGAGGGGAAAATGATCAAAATACATTGTGTGAATTTTTTGTTAATAAAAACTGGGTATGTTCCCATGAATAAGAATTTCTATTGAGTTTTTTAGTTTGTCACATAGATGTTCTGGGAGACCCATGGCTACTAGAGAATGTGACATTTGAACAGTGTTAGGAAGTTGGGTGGAATCTTTGGAGATGACATAAATTTTTATTTACCAAATAAAGCATGTTCTACATTCCATATATACATTTTGGCACTGTTATGACTTAGCCATCTTTATGTTTTTATTGCTTTACCATTTGAAGAATTGAATCACATCAGCATTGACAAAGTAGAAAAGTAGAAGTTGTTTCCTGAAACTAAAGTAAAAACAACAACAAAACAAACCGTCTAGGGTCTGAGGAGGTGACTTGCTCCATAAGTATGAGGCCCTGTGTTTATTGGCAGGCATCCATAGGAAAATCCAGGTATGATGACATGTGCTTAGAATCCCAGCACTGGGCTGATGGGAAGACAACTGAGTCCCATGAGCTTAGGAAATCTTTGGCCACCCAGTTTAGTCATAACAGAAAGTTCTAAGTTTAGTGAAAGGCCCTGTCTATGAATGAATGAATGAATGAATGAATGAATGAATGAATGAATGAATGA
>LOJH01007534.1:0-25896 GCA_001685095.1 Ellobius talpinus
GCCCCTCACCTGATGCCGACTCCCATCATAGAGACATTCTGTCACACAGGTGCCGGCATAGGCGTGGTAGTTCCCCGTTTTTTATTTTTTAAGGAAAACTCGAACAACTGCTCTTCCACAGAGGCCACGGATTTGAAAAGACACTTAAAAGACAAGGAAATAAGATTATGACTAACACAACCAAAAGTCCTATAACAGATATAAGAATAATGTACTGGACCCAGACCAAGGGATTCAGAGCCTTGAAATTATCTTCAACAGCATTAAAACAATGACAAAGCTGGGTGGTGGTGCTCACCTTTAACCCCAACACTTGGGAAGCAGATCTCTGTGAGTTCAAGGCCAGCCTGGTCTACAAGAGCTAGTTAGTTTCAGGACAGGCTCCAAAGCTACAGAGAAACCCTGTCTCTAAAAATCAAAAAACCAAAATCAACCAAACACCCCTCCAAAAAACCCCAAAACAAAAAACCATGACAAAACTCAAATAAACCACAATAGCATCTTCTGTAGAAGTAAATTCCAGAAATTTGAACATTTAAGCCTTTTTTGGGGCTGTAATATAATCTTTGGTAGCTAATTACTAAGGGCAATAGTGAATAGGGATCAGGTCACCTTGTGCGATCAGCATTGTGCTTAAATTTAAGTGGGCTGTTCTCTAGGAACTTATGGCAACTGATCTGAACTGTGTTCCTCTGAGTGAGATTGATCACTGAGCAATAGCACTGGGAAGAATTGTAAAACTTAGAAACTTAAAACTCCATGTCCAAAAAAACCAGTGTTTTCATTTCAACAGTCCAGTCAAATAAGTTGGTTCCATTTTTTAGTACATAGTTGCTCCCCTTTATGACCTTTAACAGTTCACCTTGTTCTTTCTGAAGTATGACAGTGTTGACTCCTGGGGCCCTTGCACTTGCTCATGGTCTTCTTACACAGGTCCCTGATCAAAAATTTGAGCTGTGCCTCCTCACACGTCATGATAGGGCTTTATGTTCTTATGTTCTGCATAGCTCCCAGTGCTGCTGGGCCATCTTAGTTCAGACTCTCTGGAAAGCAAGGGCCCGAAGCAAGCAAAGTTCTGTGCTAATGCTCTAGTTAGAGGTGTTATCCCAGGGGAAAAGAGATGCGTGGACAGGGGAAAGAGACACCCAACGGGAACACACAATATCGCTGTAGGATGCTGGTGAACTCGTTCCCAGAAACTCCTGCTGGTGGCTCAGCTCCAATGTGTCTTATGACTCCTTCTCATCTCTACTTCTAGGGTATTTGCTTGCTTCCTTTGGGTGCTAACTCTCCTGCATTGGCTTGTGTTATGGGTCCACTAGAACAGCAAGTGGCAATGCCACTCTGAACTGCTGCAGGTGGGTTTTACTTCCCAGAGGACTGTGGCAGTTAGTGCTAGGATTACTCCAGCCTCTAAGTACCTAAATCTCGGGAATCATTGCAGAAGAGGAGGCAGAAAGATTGTAAGAGCCAGAGGAACAGAGAATTTGATGTGAAATGGTGTCTCCTAGAAACATCAGAAGCTACATCTATAAAGTCTCAACATGTTTTCCTTAACAACAACAAAGATGACACCAACAGACACGTTAACATGGATTAGGAAAAGCTCATGAGACCTCAAACTTGTAGTTCCAGACAAAGAACTACAGGCAGCTAAGGAATTCTGGAGTGGGAGAAATAGTCTTTCTCAGGGAAGAACATGTCACTTTAATATCCCATACCAAATGGTCAGCCCTTAAAATATATGCACGCAAGCAATATTATATAGACAGAGCAGACTGTATATATATATGTGTGTGTGTATACATATGTGCATATATATGCATATATGCACACATGTGTAACAACATATTAAAGAAAAATGAGGCCATGAATTTGAAAGAGATTAAAGTGAGATACATGGGAGACTTTGAAAGGAGAAAGGGGAAAGAAGAAATGACTTTTGTATGAACTCTTTTTTGTTTTGTTTTGTTTTTTGAGACAGGGTTTCTCTGTAGCTTTGGAGCCTGTCCTGGAACTACCTCTTGTAGGCCAGGCTGGTCTTGAACTAACAGAGATCTACCTGCTTCTGCTTCCCGAGTGCTGGGATTAAAGACATGTGCCACTACCACTTGGCACTTGTGTGTACTTTTGTAAGAAATGGAGAGAGAGAGAGAGAAAGAGAGAGAGAGCGCGCCATTTTGTGAGCATTTTGTTTTCTGCTTAATTCTCTGTATGGATGTATTCACAAACTTGGTAGGTCCATTTACCAAAGGGAAATCAGAAAAACAATTTCATTTATAATGACTTCAAAAACCTTGTGATAAACTTAGCCAAGAAACCGAAGCACTTCTAACAGCGAAAATTTTAAAACAAAGAGGAAAGACATTGAAGAGAGCCTAGAAGATGGACTTTCCACACTCATGGAGTGGCAGAGTTAATGTAAGGAAAATGGGTGTCTTACTGAGCCCAATCTAATGACAGTCCACAGACATAGTAGAAACAATTTCAGAATTTACAGAAGCACAAATGACCCGGGACAACAAGCAATCCTGAGTGAAAAGAACATTTTGGAGTTATTGCCACATGACTTCATGTTACACTACAGAGTCACATAACAAAATAGGGCTTTCTGACACTTTATGACAAGAAGATCAATGACACAGAATAGAGGACATGGAATTAACCCCTTATAGATACAACCACCTGATTTTTGACAAAGATGCCAAAAACTCTGAAACAACAACAGTAGCCAAACTCACATGCTGGGGGAAAGACAGCCTTCCATAAATGGTCCTAGGAAAACTTGAGATCCACATGTTTAAGAAAGAAGTCATAATCTATCTCTAACTCTGTTCAAAAATCAACTCAAAATGTATCCAAGTTGTCAGTCTAAGCAGAAAGTCTGACAGGGTTAGAAGAAAACAGCCAAACACCTGAAGATCTAGTCATGGGCAAGAAATAATATCAAGAATTGACAAATGAGACTACAAGAAATTTAAAAAAGACTTCTTCACAGAAAAGGAAATAATTTATCAAGTAATGAGACATCCCACAGAATGGGAGAAAATCCTGGATAGTTGTACGTCTGACACAAAACTGATATTCAGAATGTGCAAGAACCCAAAAATAAAATGAAAAGAACCCAGACCAGGGGCTGGGAAAGTGGCTCGGTTGGTACAGTGTGTAAGCATCTGGACCTGAGCTCAGACCCCTGGCACCTATGTAACAGTCAGACATGGCGGGTGCATCTGTAACCTCAGTGCTGGGTGCGGGGGGCAGGAAAGATTGTGGCAGAAGAATCTCAGATGCTAGGTGGCCAGCGAGTCCAGCCAAACTGGCAAACTCCAGGTTCAGTCAGGGACTCTGTCTCAAAAAGTAAGATGAAGACTGACTGAAGAGGATACCCAGTGTAGACCTCTGCTACACACACACACACACACACACACACGCATGCACGCGCACACACACACACACGCATGCACGCACGCATTCACGTGTGTACACACATGCATACATGCATGCACATACACACCACCACCACCTCCGCCTTAATCAACTAAACCAATAAATGATCTAATGAGGTGAACAGATACTTCTAAAAAAGATACATATAAATTACCAATAAATATATGAAAAAATTTCAATACCTTTAGGTACCAGGGAAATGCAAATTAAGACTACACCAAGATTTTATCTTACCATAGTCATCAATGGTTATTGTAAACAAAAAATAACAGCAAATGCTGGTGTGGATTTGGGAGAAAGGGAGCAAACGTTGGTGGGAATGTAAGTTTGTAGAGCAAAATAGAAATCAATATGGGTATTCCTCAAAAACTTGAAGATGGGGCTGCTATTTGATTCGTATGTATCATTTCTAGGTACATACAAAGCACCCTGAGTAAACATCAAGCCTCCGTGGTTTATGGGTGACAGTCCTCTGATGGAGGAGGGTCATCTGTCTATGTGTTACTTTCATTGGTTAGAGAGGCTAAATATAATGGGCCAGGCAGTGTTTAAATGAATACAATTTGTGTGTTGTTATTTCCAGGTATAAGCTAGCCTTGCGGGTGCAGGGCGGGACGAAAAGCAGGCCTACTCCCCTATCACTACAATCCTCTCCTGTGTTGCAGTGTTTCTGTGTACATCTTTGTCCTCTCCCCTCTTATAAGGGACATCAGTCATGTTGGATTAGGGCCCCACACTATAACCCCACTAAAATTGAGTTGCCTCTTTAACAATTAGATCTGTAATTGTATGGTCATACTCTAAGATTCTAGGGGATAACATGTTTTCATATCAAGTAAATAAAAGGCATTATCATCCAGCCAAGGTTCACTGTTTAAATTATGTTTATTTATGCCAATGCAAAATACAATAAAACCACTTAAAAACAACCATCTCATCTTCATGTAACATAACTCTTCAGTGAACAGAAGCACTACTGTCAATGTTTTGGCCTTTTCAAGGTCCTGCCTCGGGTCAAAACGGTATTTAGGGAAAGAACAAATTCTTCCTAATACACACATGAAAGAAACCTCTATGTTTTAAAATCTCATTTCAGCAGTAACGCAAAAATAGCACAAACAGCCCCGTGTAATGGTAGCAGTACTGCCGTATTATTGGGAGTGCCATAATTATTGGATCGTTCAGGGATCCAAGGAGATTCATTCAGCTTTTTCTTTTAAGTTTAGCTGTGTACCCCCTAACTGACTGATTTACCAGAGTTATTTAAAAATCCAGAAAAGAAAGACTCCAGACAATCAAAACGTGCACAGACATATCCGGGAGGAGTGAAGGAACTTTGAGACTAAGTTGACAATCCAGTGGACGACCACGAAGCCACCACTCCTAAGAAGCTGCTCAGGCAGCGAATGGCTTCACGTGACTAGATAGTCACGTGACTATCCACACTGCAAAAATAAAGCAAGTGACCCGCATACCAGGGACCTAAGTGCTATTTGTTTCGTGTCAGTACACTTTCAAACTAAGATAGTTATGCCATAACTATCACAAGCTGTCTATCATTTTTTACTGACGAAAGAGTCTCAGGCAGTGGAGAGAGCAAAGGCTTGGAGTTAGAAGGTGGAGAGTCTGTCCCCAGCTCTTCCGCCTATTCTCTCAGCTTCTCTGTGGAGACCCAGCGAGAGCAAAGTGCTTTGCAATGCAGCAGTAACCAGAAGAAATGAAAAGTCTCCAGCGACTTCCTCTCCAGTCTGCTACTGGATTGCCGACTGCCGGTGTAGATTTTGTAAGTGGTTTTTACTTTTTAGAGCCTGTGGGTGACACATCAGCCCATGAAACTGGGCTGTGAATGCTGGGTGGTGTGAATGGGATGGCAATGTCCTGCAGGAAGCCCAGACTCCATGAGGGACATGCTGGATGTAAAGTCATGTGACCTTTTATTCTATTACCCAAGGTTCCTTTTATAGTCCTGAAACTTTTTTTTGATAAGTTAAGAGTTATTTTTAAATGGACACTTTCATATGACAAAGGTGGAGTTTTGAAGACTGTGAAACTGGGTGAAATAATTAAAAAATATGGGAGGATGGGGACTTGGGGACAAGAGGGAAACTGAGCATATTAGACCCATATCTTCAGTCTCACTAGCAACACAATTTATAAATTACTCCTTCCTCATCTGTGAAACAAAACACTTGTTTGTGTAAATAACTTGTAAGTGTACAAATCTAAGGCAATTACTAGCATTCAATTTTCAATCTTTCACTTGGAATATTACTGGAAAAACTGTATTCTTTCTGTGGATGAGAAACCAGAATCTCATTTCTCATACTTAAAAAAAAATTGCCTAGCATGGCGTGGCACAACTTTAAGTCCAGTACTCAGGAGGCAGAGGCAGGCAGACGTTAATGAGTTCAAGGTCAGCCTAGTCAATTCTAGAACAGCTAGGACTTTGTAGAGAGACCCTGTCTCAAAAAACCCCAAACCAAAACTAACAAACCAAACCAAAAAAAAAAAAATCCTCCAGGAAATGGGAGGTTTTTCCTGCATGTTTAGAAAAAGCAGCCAGTGTGGGTACAGAATAGAACCTTAAGGACTCGGTGACTTTGTGGAGACAAAGGTTTTAGATAGCTGGATTCAGGAAGCAAATGAGATTATAATTCTGAACATTTTTCAAATGCAAATCAAGTCTCCATGAACCATTTTGATGATTTTTTTTGAGGCATCAATGCAACAGGGGTTATATTCTTCAAGCCATCTTGAATTCACCTCTTAGGATATTCTTCTCTTGATTATTTTGAACCTGCCAACAGTGTCTCACCTTCATGCTGAGAATGACTGATCTCCAAATGACCTAGTATTATCTTAAGTCAACCTGCTTTGTAAGCAACAAAGAAAGGCAAATCAAACAGTTCATTAACCTTTAACATCAGTGAAGTTGGCTTTCCCTGGCCAAAGTAGGTCTGTTTACCCATCTATGGAAAAGCCAGGCTTGTGCTTTTCCCTGTGTTTGTAGGTCACATTCTTAAAAGTACTGGTGGAGCCTCTGTACAGCGGATTGGTTCCCTAAAGGACAGGGGGAAAAGGGTTAAAAAAAAGATACATTTTGTTATTCTACCACTTTAATATCTTTAAATGTTTGCATTATAGTTCAAATTGGAGTGTCAAGCTCAATATTGGAAGTTATTTGAATAATTTTTGATAAATTTTAATTTAATTCATCTTTATTTCATTTTTTGGTGTGGCACATGTGTATGTATACTTCTAAAATTATTATTTTTAATTTTATTGTACTTAATTACTTAAAGAGGGGCATTCATGTGCAAGTACGCCTGTGGAGGTCAGAGGATACCTGTGGAGGTCAGAGGGTACCTGTGGAGGTCAGAGGATACCTGTGGAGGTCAGAGGGTACCTTGGAAGCCATTTCTCACCTTCCATCATGTAGGTCCTGAGAATCAAACTGAGTCCAGCAGGCTTGGTCACAATCTCCATTACCCTCAGAGCATTCTTCCTGGCCCTGTGCCTTATGTTTTGAAACAGAGTCTCTCACTTAGCCTGGAGCTCACCAATTTGGCTAGACTGGCAGGCTAGCAATCTCCAGGGCTGTTTGTATAAGGAACACCAACACACTTAGAGTCACCCCTTCCTATACTCTGTGAAGAAGCCCAATATACTCAGTGGTCCTCCAGAATAAACTGTGCCTGGTTTATCATGGGGATTTAGGAGGAAGGGTATATACATAGCTTACAACTCCCTGGGGGAAGGAATTTTATCTACAGCTTGACAAAGCAAAATCATATTTGCTCTCCGAAGAACTGAGGGAAACAGACACATCTCCTGAATTTACCTGCCTTGCACTTGGAGTCATGGCCGTGCCTCCTCTGAGCGGGAACCATCCCTGAAGCTACTTCTGTCCTACTGAGAGCCAGTGTCCCAACCTTTGACCAAGTGCCATGTTGCCTTTGGTCATATGACTTCAGAGAGTCAGATGCCATCTCTGTATTGAGGGTAAGTAGAGGTAGTTCCATGGCTAGAGTCCATGGCGGGTAAAAGCCGGGTTGCTGTACTGTCTCTACTCCTAAAGTCTGCCTGGCTAGTTAATCCAGCTGCCATAGGAATTAAGAGCTCTTAAAGATTCAGAGAAACTTGTGTGGTCTCAGGTAGGTGTAGAGACTCTTTTGCAATAACATTCAGAAGACATTTTATGAAGTTTAAGGACGAGAAATTAGTTGACAAAGTAGCCAATTGAAAAGACAAAGTTGGATAACATGAGCTGCGGGTGGGGATGCAGGCTGAAGCCTGGATGGAAGAGAGATGGGGAGGTTAGGGAATAGGAAAAATAAATTGGCTGTGATCTGGACCAGCTTAGGTCTTTGTTTGTAGGCCCCACCCCATAGCTGTCAATCGTCATAAAATGCACCTACTTCCTGCATGAAGTAGAATTGTAATGTGTGCGTGTGCACGTGCTAAACATGTGTGTGCAGGTATGCTTGCTTATGTGTGGCATGTGTATAAGCGGCAAGAGGTCAGTGCTGGGTGTTGTCTTCTATCCCACTCCCCCACTTTGAGATAGTCTCTCAGTTCTGTGGAGCTCACCATTTTGGCTAGACTGACTGGCCAGTGAGCCCTAGGATTTTGCCTGTTTCTAAGTCCTCCAGAACTAGGGTTACAGATCTGAGTTGCTGGGCCTGGCTTTTACAAGGGTGTTGGGGATATGAACTCAGGTCTTCTTTCTTGCAAGCTTTACCTACTGAGGCTCTCCGTAACCCCACAAAATAGGTTTTAAGGTACTCTAAAGGGGATGACTGACGCAATGTCATTTTGTAGATAGTTAACCATTCACTTTTGTGAAGTTTTTGTTTCTTTTTAAACTACTTCATTTATTCAAGTCTGGGATAGTTCAGGGGTCCCTTGTGTAGGGTCAATGGACTAAGATTCCACCCTAGTAGGAAGGTAAGGGAGATACGGAACCCAGAGAAGAAAAGGTTCACAGCACTGCTGAGGTGGGGAAGGAAGTGTGTAATGGTGATCAGAGCTCAGGAGAGCATGCTAGGGTTGGGTTTTGTCAGCAGGTATGAAAATGGCCAGTGCCATATTCATTAGTGACCTCCCTTTGTGGGACGTCCAGTTGACACTCAGGCCTAACGCCTGCTCTATGATGGGGGATTATCCATGTTTAGACAAGGCTGGTTCTAAGTGTGTAAGGCATCCAGGACGAGTTTCTCCAGAACATTGAGGCCCTGGCCTAAAGCCAGTGGCACATTTTTCAGGCTTGAGCAAAAGTGGTAACAAGAAGGTGCCACCATGGCTCGCAGCTTCCTTAGTGACTGCCTAACTGCAACCTGCAGACCTGATTTGCTTAGGACAGAACAAAGTCAATCCATGGCTGCAAGAAATGGCAGGAGAAACTTTTTTTTTTCTGTCACAAGTCCACTTGTTATCCAGGGTTAAAAACTGTTTAATCAAAGATTAATTTAAATGTCTTCCATTTGTATTTTCAGAAGAAAAATGCTGAGGTTTTTTTTTTAATGTAATAAAAGATAACCTTTCTTTATAGTCCTGACAAAATGTTTCAGGAGGCAAGAGCCAAGATGTATCTTCAACTCTGTCCCTTTAAGAGTCTGTGGAGCTCGATGGGTCAGGTGACCGCACTGTTTTTTCTGTCCTGCTTTTTAAAGATTAGTTAAGTTCACCCCTTGAGAAGAAATAGGTTTTAGATTAAAAACTGAATTAAACTGAAGACCTTCAAGTGTACGTGCCAAGCATACATTTGTCCCAGGAGGAGGATGTGTTAGTGAAATTAGGGCTGAATATTGAATCGAACCTCTTTTGCATGTAAATGAATAATTATTACCAGGTAATCATCTAGTCAGGAACATCGAACATTTGTTATTCAAAGAAACTCAATTTAACAGGGAAATAATATTTTCCATTTATGCTTTTATCTGTCTGATATGTGGTTTTGTCCCATTTTAGACGAAGAAACAGTTAAATTTAGGCATTTGAATTTCAGTCATGTTTAGCTTCCTGAGGGAGAACAATTCATGTTTTGGGGGAAATTAACTGTTAATTAAACGTTATTCTAAAGATATTAATCATTTGTCAGTACTCACGCCCGCGTCAGAGAGCATTAAAATATGCTGGTTAGTAGATGCGCATCACAAAATAGCCAAGGGCTTGCTGACAGAATCAGAATACCTACCTCATTATTTCCAGACGCTTCAACTAAAGGCTGTTCTTAGAACAAATTCATGATTGGGGCTCAACTCTACCTGTACCAAGACTTTGGGGAGACCTGAACTTTTGGCTGAATTCTTTTAAATACAACACCTTTCCTCATTTCTCCTCACGCCTACACACCAATTTCCTCACTAAAAGCCACAGATTGTGCCCTCAGTAAGTCACCAGGCCTTTGTGAAATCTGATCAAATCAAACATACATTCTTGCTGTCATTCTAGTATCCAGAGTGTATCAAACTTTCCTCAGTTGTCTTAAAAATATAATCTTACATCTGGACCCTTCCAAGTCAGGACTCAAACCGGGTCCATAGATCACATTTGCTCATTATAACTAAAGCATTTTTACTCAAAAGATAAGGTAGATTAAATTTTTGTTAGCTTTTCCCCTGAGATGTACATTATGATTAGTTTGAAATCATCCCGCCCAATATAAATGTTCATTATCAAAAATTGAAAATTCTATTTTCTTTCAGAACTGAGGAGAGCAATACAGGGAAAATAGTGTTACCATCAATTTATTTAGGCAGATGAACCCAAAGGCACATTGCTTGTGTTTTCTCCAGTGTGTTTGCTGTTTTTGGAATCAGTGATGTAAGATAATTGCTATTAGATAGCTAGACACACCATTAGAGATTGAGAGATGAAATTAAAACCATGAAATTGTTTCCAGGGGTCTCTAGAAATGTAATTATCTCTTCCTGTGGAAAAGAAACACTGAAAATTGTAGTCCTGTTTTCTGTTTGCCTACTGAGAAGACATTTAAATTATATCATTGAATACATATATTTAGAAGTTTATTTCATGTAGCTACTTAAATTTTATGTTATTTGGGAAAACTGCTTGGTGTTTAAAAAGGCTTGTCAATGTTGCTTTGTCGCCCATGATATCAGCAACAAGTATTTCCATGGAAATTGGCATGAACTGTCACAGTCTCCATTAACATTATCCCATTAGCTGGCATATAAGCAATTTGCAGAAAAGTTTAGCTATAGAACCTAGGCTTTACTTAATGAAGTCACCTCCACGACATCCTTAAGCCACAGCAGGAGATTCATGAGCCTCCCCAGGTGTTACAAGCCCACCGCACTGAGACACCCGGTGTCCTGAGGACAACCTGGAACCAGACAATGGGCTCTTCTGCTCGCTAAGCAAGGGAGAAATGAATGCTGTTGGGGCTACACAGAGGGTGATCATGGACACTGACCTCTTCTTTTCTACAGGGCATGGCTGAGTCCCCCCACCCCATCATTTTCAGGCCTCCCGAGTTCACATACCGTTTGCCACTTGGCCTTTGATCGTTCTGCTTCGAACTTAGCGACTTCCTTCCGATCGTGCAATGATACCAGCAACTTCCAAATGCACAGTAGGACGACCCCGATGAGCAGGATAGCCAGCGACACTCCCAACATGATCATGGGGATGTTTGGAGGTTTGGGGCAGTCTGTGGGAGCAGATGGAATAATCTTTAGAAGCTGTGACAATTAGTGTTTCGCTGTAAGAAGGTTTACCTCACCTCTCATTTCAATGCGGAGACCAAATCCAGAGCACTGAACATATTGTACAATTCTTCTCTCTCTAAGCTACGCCCCCATCTCACGGAATGGAAAGACCTTTCTCACTGGGTTTTCAAGTCATGTATTTTCTACAGGAGAGGGAGAATTCTGTTGAATTTTTTTTCTAAAACTGAGCTACTTGTTTTAAAGAGAGGTTTGTATTTAGTCTTAGTAGAATAAAAGTTTCGAAACAATTTGAAAATGAATTTATAACCAGCCTTTCATATCCTTGGTTTTGCACGCACAGATTCAACAAACTATGGATTGAAAATATGTCTTTATTGGACACGCCCTGTCTTTCCCCTTGCTGTTGCTCTCTAAATGGTAAGTGTAATGTATATTCGATAGCAGACACATTGCATTGGCTTTCAGTCTTCTTTCTTTCTTTCCTTTTTTCTTTCCTCGATAACTCTCCCCTTTTTCTTTTTTCTTTCTTCCTTTCTTCCTCTCTCCCTTCCCCTCCCTCCCTCCTTCCTTTCTTCTTTCCTTCTTTCTTCCCTCCCTACCTCTCCCCTTTTCCTTCTTCCTTCCCTCCCTCTCTTCATTCCTCCCTCCTTCCTTTTTTCTTCCTATTTTCTTCCTCTCCCTCCCTCCTTCCTTCCTTTCTTCTATTTAACGTCTCTTGCATCCCAGGCTAGCTTCAAACTCTACAGCCAAGGATGACCTTGAACACCTGAACCTCCTGCCTTTCCCTCCCCAGTGTGGGATCACAGGTATGCCATACTATGCCTAGTTTTATACAGTGCTGGGGATTGAACCTGGAGCTCCATCTGTGCCAGGGAAGCACTCTGCCAACTTAGTTACATCTCAAACCCTGCATCACATTTTGTAAGCAACCTAGAAATCATTCCAGGTATGTGGGAAGACATGTAAATTCTATGCCAGTAGAAAGGCCTTCAGTATTCGCAGACTTTAGTATCTTTGGCACAGGAGACTCTGGACCCAGTCTCCTGCAGCTACAGAGAGGTGACTAGATCGGACGGTTGACTTTAGAACTTTTATAGAGCAGAGTGACAGTCTTGTCAAGGACTTCATTAAATCATGAACAGTCTCAGGATTACATTAAAGATTATTAGTCCAGCCAGGTTGCCCATGCCTGCAATCCCCGAATGCAGCAGGCAGATACAGAACATGTTGAAGGCCAACTTGAGCTCCACAGTGAGACCGTGTCTCATAAACCGAGGACTGGGAGCGTAGAACACTTGCTTAGCATGTGCAGAGGTTCAGGCTCCACCTCCAGAACTGAAAAGATTGCCCTTTACTGTGGGATCCTTGCCCCTTCCCCCTGTAAAGACAGAAGATAATCATAGCTTTCTGTTTTGTGCAATGCTCTGATTTCCTCGACTAGAAGAGGGTGGGTTCAATCTCATCTGATGTACAGTAGCTGTGTGGATTCAATCCTTGAGTCCCTTGACCTCATCTGTGAAATAAAGCACAGCGCTCCCTCGATTGCCCTGATGACAGCAACATGTTGAGGTAGTCTTGCTTATCAAAAAAACCACAGCCTCCTAAACCCCTCCCCCAAGATATTGATGATTCAGAGGGTCTTGGGTAATACCACAGCTTATATATTATTAATTGTATCTAAGTCACTCTTACGAGCAGAGAAGTGTAGGGAATCAAATATTCTCAACTTGAAGATTTTATGAAATTTTATTTTGGCTCATGGATGTTATTAATGTAGTTTTGCAGTTATATTGCACCTTTCCTCCATTGCCAGTAAGGTGACTGATGACCCTTGCAATGTGCAGCAAGATGTTCCTAATGGAGCATTATAATTAATCCCTTCTTTTGCTTTCCTGGGAAGAAAGTTCACATCAAATGATCATTAAATATCTGCATCCTGCCACAGGAACTGAGGCCATACCCAACAGTATGTGGTAGACAGTATGTGAACCCTGCTTAGTCGAGCCTCCAAAACGTCACTCTTAGATAGTTAATAATGGAGAGTTGAACACCGAGGACAGATCATGTGGCTTTTCAGACCCGAATCTGAATGACCCCTAGCAGCATGATGCCTGGTCTCACATACTTTTCCTGGGTGGAAAACCATAGAGGTACATTGTGAAGAAAGAAACAGAATTGAATGGCCTACTTATGATAGTACCAAGGGCTAATGGATGTACTGTAGCCAGCAAACGAAGCATGGCTGTGTCCCTGGGAAAATATACGGACCCAGCTATATCTTTGGCTAAGCAATGTTCACATTGTTCCTGTTCACATCAGGGCGCAGTTTGCGAGGACCTGCAGCTGGAGAGAGAATCAGGAGGATGCTCAAGTAGGGAGGCAATGAGGAGAAGGTGTGGCTTGGGAGAGAGAATAATTTTAAGGTCCTAGGCTACTGTGAATTTCTCAAGAAAAGATTTTCACCCAAGTTCCAAGGCAGGTTTTCACAGCACAGGTCCCTACTTCCCACGCTCTCCATGATATTCCTCTGGGGCTTAGACTGAAGAGAGCTAACTAGGTGGGAGGAGAGGGCTAGCTCCACTCCTGTGTGTAATACCGCCTGTCAAGTTGGGTCACAGCTGTACCTAATGCTGAGGTCTTGACTACCTAATTCTTAGCTCTGGCTAAGCTGGTAGCTGAACCATATGTAGCTATTGGGCACTGGCAATGTGACATCTGAAGCAGGTTGTACTACAAATATTAAACGGTTATCTCACAGTCTAAGTATGAAAAATGTAAAATCTAAATGATTTTTATGTTGATTTCCATGTTGAAATGAGAATATTTTCGACACAACGATAAAGAAAACTAACTTCATCTATCATTTTTTGACTTTTTAATGAGGCTTCTAGAAAACATTACATTTCATCCAGAGCTTGCTTGACCGTCCTATTGGACAATGCTAACAACATCGTTTAGGGTCAGATATTTATTACAGTTTTGTAGCCAGTGGGAGGCAGTGTAGCACAGTGGTTAAGAGCCTGGGCTTCAAGCCAGGCTGTCAGAGTTCCTCAGGCAAGGAGTTCTGGGACGAATTATTGCAAGACCTAGCAGTTCCCTTGTTCCCATGCCTCAGTTTCCTCACCTGTAGGACAAAAATAACACTAGTGTCCCCTTTATAGGGCTATTGAAGATCGTGAACCAGCACATAAGAAACACGAGGAGTGACATGGGTGTTAGTAAGGGCCCCATAAACACAGGGACTGTGACACATTCCTCTCCCTTTTCTGTCTCCCAGAAGACAAAGGCCTGGATTGTCCAACCCCAATTAGCAGATGTACCACCTGCAGTGACTGGCTTCTTCCAGCAAAGAAGGCTTGGCTGTCATTTTTTTTTAACATCTGATACGACTTGTAGGCCATGCTGTCACAGTGGTTCCCAACCTGTGGGTCGCAACACTTTTAGGGGTCCAACCCCTTCCCAGGGGTCATCTAAGACCATGGGAAAACACAGATGTTTACATTATGTTTTATAACAGTTGCAAAATTATGAAGTAGCAACAAAATAATTTTGTGGTTGGGGTGGGGTCACCACAACATGAGGAACTGTGTTAAAGGGCTGCAGCATTAGGGAGGATGAGGACCACTGCTCTACCCAGATACAGAAGGAAGGTGAGTGATGCAATGCTGTGCCTGCATCCTCAGCAGCAGCAAGCATGCTGGACCAGCTCCCTTTCAGTTTGCTTAGAGGACACTGGGAAACATTAACCTCTCCTTGCTTTTTCCTGCTTTTCATTTGACCTTCTTTCTCATCCGAGTTTCTAACTTGAGAGCCACAGGTCTCAGCTTAGGGAACAAGGAACTCCTGACACCTGGGGGCAGACTACAGCCTTGGGGCTTCTGGAAGCACCAGGCCTGCCCAGGAATGGGGCGTTGGAGGTATCCTTGGGCCTGTCAGGAGATCTTGTGAAATCTCAGGGAGATTGTTTTTCCTTCTCTTCCGCTTACTACAAAGACTAGGGGATAAATAAGACATTGTAATAGAAAGGCACTAGACATCTGTGCATCCTCTGATGGACGGCATGTTGGTGCGCTTCTCACACTGTGTACAAAAATAAAAAACAAACAAGAGTTCAGTAACAAGACAGCATTTATCAGCTGAAGACACGTTCCATGGGTGGAGAAGGGGGGAACAAAGGAAAAAAAAATCAAGCCAGCCAAGCCCAGAAACCTGTAGCGGGGTGTAGGGATCAGAAAGGCAACACCTGTGCCACACAGAACCATGGCCAGCAAAGATAAATAAGCCTGAGCAGGGGCCATCGAGAACCACATTTTCTGAAGCAAGACGTGTAGGTGCCCTGCAGTCGTGGGTCAAGAAGACGGTGAGCGCTTTCTGAAGGAAGGGCTGTCCTTGCCCGTCAGAGTACTGCAGCAGGCCCTTGTCCGTGAGGTTCATGCCACGACACAACCTTTCTTTTATCGGGTCAAAGCAAAGCTTATTCTCGCTGGTACCAAGGTTGAATAGCCCATGGGGTTTTTATCTGTGTGGAATTTGTCTCTCTGATAGGCCTCATAGCTCTGGAAGTTGGTGTGGTAAAGACCGTAGATGCCAGTACCATGTTTGGACAGGGCATGGCTGACAAAGGCAGCTTCAAAACCACCCAGCCTGGGACCGGGTTTGTCAGGCTGCCAAGATGACGGGGTTTGCTGCCCAGTTTCGATGTCACATCTAGAGTCCAAGAGAGGGAGAGGTTCTTTAAACTTCAGTTTCTTTGTGGCCTCAGCCCATATGAGGTTGACTGCCTGGGACAGTAGGTAGCCCATCCCCTTTTCCTGCTTCCGAGAGGCTTGTGTGCTTTACTGGTCTTCTGGTGAGAGGCTCTGTACCTGCTGGCTAATCAACTGTAAGAAATGGTCCATCAGGACCTGCTGCAACTTCAATATCTTCCCCTGAAGCGTTCTGAAGACCTTTCCGGAGGAGTTCTTCGCTAGCTGACCCTGGGGATTGGGATGGGTGTCTTGCCCATGACTATGATTCTGGGTACTTGTTCGGGCCTCAGAAGCCTGGCTGGAACCCGTTCTTCTCCTTCAGTTCATCTCTGTATGGTCTAAAATCTCCGCTGCTGAAAGTGTCCTCGCCGTTCAGGGACAGCCTGCTCTCTCTCTTTTAAGTGTTCAAGAAACCCCATTCTTTTTAACCCCAGGATTTGGGAGACAGAGCAGATGGATGTCTGTGAGCTTGAGGCCACCCTGGGCTACACAAAATCAATGTAGAAACAATTCCGGGTGGAGGTGGCTCACATGTTTAATCCCAGGACTAGGGAGTCACACGCCTTTAGTCCCAGCACTAGAGGGAATGTAAAACGGGAGGAGAGAGGCTCTGGTCTGCTGAGTTTGCAGTCACCCAGCCTTGGTAGAGGTAAGACTTCTCTAATGGCTTGACTGCTTTGCTTTTCTGGTTTTCAGACTGAACCCCAATATCTGTCTCTGGTTTTCTATTACTTGTTCTACAGAAACCCACACATGAAAGCAAGACCTTCCGCAGGAAGTCGCATTGTTTTTCAGGATGTGATTCCCCAATAGAATTAATACTTTAAGGGGTGGTTTTGATTTCAGGTTAGCATGCCAAAATCACTACCACAATTATAAACACAGCGATAGGGGTTTGTAATTGTAACTGTATAAAGCTCATAATGAGGAGACAGGCTTTTTAGTTTTATGAAATAACTTGGTATTGAACAGTGTGACTGGCCCTGCTTCCTTAACTGACTACAAAATGCATTTTGTGTTTACATTTCTCAGAAATGTGCCAGGGGCATCCTGGCCCTCACAAGCATCAACGCCATGTCCACGGTCATCCCCACATTTCACGGACTGTGCCTGACCTCCGGATCCATTGGCACAATAATGTGACATTTCTCTGACCATTTTCTTGATTGTAAAATGAGGTTTAAACCCACTTTGCAGGCATTTGGTTTCTTTTCAACCTCTAGTGTGATAATCAATTTGATAGCTTTGATTTCAAGATCAGGACTTAACATTCTCTCAGCGCATTGAAAAGCAAGTCCACACAACAAATCCCACCCGCTTTACACCCTGTGTGTGCTGCTGTTGTCTGGGCTGGACCTTAGGCTCCAAACCCCAGCCTGATGAAGTCACTTAACACAGCTGTCATTTCTCTGGGACATTTTAGGGAGGGGTAGGTCATTGCTGAAGACAGAAAATGTGAGTCACCTGTGCGTGTTTAAGAACGCCGCCAGGGTTTGTCAGCACAGTGGCTCCAAAAGTGCTTGGACCATCTGTGCTAAGTTGCATTGTTGGAATGCAGACCCAGCGCACACAGGCCTGCTGACTCAGGATAACAGCCTTTTAGATAAACAGGGGAGTCTGATACTCACACAATTTGAAAGCTTCTTAAAGATATGTTCTCTACTGCTTCCCTTTCTATGGTGTATAAACTCGTCTTTTCCCTTAGCTGGAGATGGAATTTCTAGGGGAGCGTTGGAAACTGATTCCATGTGTTGACAGTGATTGAAAATCTACAGAAGCACAGAAACAAT
Source organism: Ellobius talpinus (assembly GCA_001685095.1). Taxonomy (NCBI): domain Eukaryota; kingdom Metazoa; phylum Chordata; class Mammalia; order Rodentia; family Cricetidae; genus Ellobius; species Ellobius talpinus. The sequence continues at coordinate 17,680 of LOJH01007534.1, forward strand.
TGGCTCTTGGCTGCCCTGGTCTGGCATCACTCAGTGGAGGCTGCCTCAAACTCAAAGCAAACCTCTTGCCTCATTCTCCTGAATACTGGCATTAGAGGTGTATGCCGGCTGTCCTGACACTTTGACATCTATAGCCACACCCTGACTTGCTGCCTGTGTCTTTCCTGATCCAACAGTCTCTTTTAATGGACCATTGCTGGGAAGCCTCTTTGGCACATATATTATATTCATTGTTCCATTTATTCCTTGAGTTATCTCTTCAAAGATTGTGCCACTATTTTTCCCATTTTACAGATGAGGATATAGAGGCTTGGAGAGGCAAGAAGATCCCACAATCTCAAGTGGTGATTGCACAACGAAACAGTTTTTGAACCACTGCTTAAACTTGGCTTTAGAATCTGTTACTCCTTCCCACTAGTTTTTTCAGAAAGGCAGACCTGTTTGTCTTGTTTTCTTGGTCCAGCTTTCCTCAGGACCAGAAGCTAGCTGTCAAGGAGGTGATGCTTGGGACAATGAAAGTTATCACATTACCTCATCTTCATAAAAGACACAGGAACACAACAAAGGTTTTAATGAAGGATTTTTCAACCTTGGGCGAAGCACTTCACCCCAAACTTTGAAATGTCTTTTCCTGGCAAGCTACCTGAAGTGACTTTCTGGATGCCTCTACAAGGTAGTATCACTTGACATTGACAATGGAACCCAAGCTACCCACCTTTTTCCTTGATGCTGTGAATGATGGCTTTCCCCTCATTGTCTGTGGTTATTAGGAATGTAATAAGACATTCATTTTCTCCTTGTAGAGAGCAGGAAACAGAAGTATCCTTTGAAAAATCTGCAGGTGAAAGAGTCATTCATTAAGATAAATGAGATTTCAAAAGAGATCATTTTTAAAGCAAAACATTATTGAGTTTTTCAATATGCAAATTAGGGGTTTCAGTTCTGTCGGATGGGAACTGAGAAGCATAGCATTTTCCCCACCAAGTGAGATCTTTGGTTTTGCTTCTGTTCCAGAAGAGCAGCTCCAGATGTGGTCAATCAGGACTGAGCATCAGAATTCCCTCTGTCTGACGGAAGCCGACTTCAATCGAGCGAAAGCAGCACAGGGCAGGTGCCCACCGCTGCCTGGGGGATAGAACGGCCATGATGATGGTAATGGGAGGGGGCAGTGTGTTCCTCTCTGCTCAGAGCATCTGGGAGGTCGGCTAGATTACACTCTGCTCAGTGCACATGGACACCGATACTAGCAGAGAGGGCTTCTCCCAATGGTGCAGCCTGGATTGCTGGCTTGGCATTTGTCACATGGTGAGAAGAAATTAATATCAGGAAGCCAAGACAGAGGGGTTCTGTATCTCAGAGACTTGCAGGATAAAGGGGAGCCTCAGATGAAAAGGAACCCGGATAGCAGTTCTCCAACATGGAGTATGCCTTCTTTCCTAAGAAGAAAGCGAGATCTTCCTCAAATGGTTTCCCAAATTGAATGTTTTTCCTTATGAAGCTAATTTAAGAGTTAGAAAGTGAATTTCATGATAATAATTAGTAATAAAATTTTATTTGTGGTGATAGAAATGTAAAACTCTTAGTTCACACATCAAAAATTCTGATGGCCCAGCTACTCTGCCAAATTCCTCTAGTATTTCTGAATTAAAGCAAATAGATTGGTTTTTACAATTCTTACTCTTAATTTGGAAATTCTTGATGAAACTATTAACAGTTTTTCAGAAACCTGTAATTATGATAACATTTGCTCTGAATCTAAACTTCTAAGACATATGCTCCAATAATAGTGTATAAAGACAGACTATGAAAATCAAACTGTCCCAGGTAATCTTGGGCCCACTCTTTCTAGAGTGTGATTTTCCCCATTAGCTTAAGATTTTTTTTTTCTTTTTCCAAAACAGGTTTTCTCTGTTTAGCCTTGGCTGTCCTGGAACTTGCTCTGTAGACCAGACTAGCCTTGAACTCAGAGATCTACCTGCTTCTGCCTCCCAAATTCTAGGACTAAAGGTCTGTGACACCACCACCCAGCAGCTTAGTTTCTAAAGGGTTGATAGAATTTGTGTGTGTGTGTGTGTGTGTGTGTGTGTGTGCACGTGTGTGTGTGCGTGTGCATTCTTACAAGAAAAGTAAAAAGCCTATCTAGGGCTATTTAGGGCACAGAAATGCTAGTCATAAAATATAGAAATATTAAGTTGTCATTGTTTGTTGTCTTTGCATTTAGATTTAAGAGAAACCCGATAGGTCCTGTGACTGATAAGCCTTTTATCATTCATGACAGCAGGGACCAGTAAATCAGAAATTCAACATTTTAAATGAGATTTTGTACAATAGATTTACATGGCCTAAACTGGTTTTGAACTCATTAGAAGCATCTCTTTATGTACATATACATATTAAGAAATTTTATGCAAATTTTCCATGTTAGAGCATTCCCATATGCCTATAACAATCTGATTCACCTGGGTCTGGGGACCCAGCTTGGGTGTTCTAATGGGAGAGACTGTGATATGCACAGGACTTGGGCATTAGGTGGTTATTAGACTTATTAGAATAAACATTCTAATAAGATATCTTGGATGAGGAGATTTGGGGAGCTTTTGGCAACTCAGTCTGTGTTATTCATGTGTTTGATGGTAAATAGCAGGTACCCTCGTTCAAGTCATAGTTTGGTCTTCTTTATATGACCTTCTCCTCCCCACTGCTTAAATTCCACTCGAAAAACTAAGATTCATGAAGTCTTGGAGTGTTTTTGCATTTTGGAGCATTTTCTTTCTTCAGTCTTTGCCGCAGCAGTGAGAGGCCCACATCCCTCTTTTGATCTCAATGGGACACCAAGCTTGCAGGCTGAACGTATGTGGCTGGTTTAGCATCCTCATGTCAGTAATATTAATCCCGCTTCTCTGTTTTCTTTCAAACGGCCCATTGAAGCGTTGGGAGGCTTCCTTTGCTTGGCCAAGATTATTTAGGTTTTAATGGAACTGCAGATCTGACCTTTGATTCACAACTCCCCCCTTGTGCTTTAATTACTCCACCGTTCCTTTTCCTGACTTTTGCAGGCTAAATGTGCCCCGTTTTGCAGTGTTTGGGTGTTGAAATAGTATGATTGGATGTGCAGTGAAAGATTTGCATAATTAGCTGCTAAGGTTTTCTTTTGTTCATAGAAAATGGCCCTTTCTTTCTCTCTTTCCCATTCTTTGTGAAACCTGAATTACTGCCACTGAATAATACAGGGAAAATAAGATCTCAGGCAGCCTGGGAAATCATGTTTAATGAAGGAAGGAAACCATGTAAGTGGTGGTGGGGGTGGAGATCCAAAGAACGTAGAAAACATAAATATCTGTATTGACTCACAACCCTGTGTTTTAAGATATCAGCTCTGGGATCAGTTAACAGTTCTGGAAGCAAACGGTTTCCCAAAGATGGTCATGGTGTATGTTGAGGAGTGGTTCTCCATGAGATACATTTGGATATCTCTTTTACATGAGTACCTCTCCTGGCCCTCTTGGAGACTCACACCCATATTTAATTTAAAGTACATAGCAATTTTGAAGACTTGCAAAGCTCTTGGATCCTTAGTTTTCTATTTCCAGAATGTATATGAATATATTGACTGATTGTGAATTCATTTCTGAAATGTGTATGACTGTGGGAGCTTTATTTTGTGAACTTTTCAGAGATAGTATCTGGGGGAACAAGCTCTGAGTAACAAGGATATGAGTGTCTGAATAGTGGGGTAAAGCACGACTCCTTCAATAAAACAGAATGAATGTTAGATGTGCCCACCGAGGGCACAGATGCACAATGGGTAAATTCATGTGAGTTAGACAGTAGGTCCATCTACTCCACATCCTCAGCAGAGGAAAAGCGGGTCTAAGAGACCCTTAGATGAGCAAATGGGAGGTCGTTTATTTAAACTAATGTGACAACATCATCAGTAGGCTAGAAGTTCAAAACGATTTGTAAGGAGGCGACTGAAAAGGTGTCTTTTAACCTCACACTTGGCCAAATCTCATGTTGACTCAAATTTGTCCAGATTAGTGCTTAGAGTGGGTTAATAATCCACTGGCTGCTTTCATTTTCCAAGTAAGAAACAGTGATATCCTCTTCTCTTAAGGAGACTTTGGTCAAACCCAAAGAACATAAATGTTCTAAAAGCCACGTAAGCTAGTCTTTCTCCCCAACGCTAGCATCTTTGCCAATCACAGCGACTGCCCTGTTCACACCTGTGGCTGGCGAGCCGCTGCTTCATTTCCTTTTCAGCACACTGCATGTCCCATGTTCCTGGCGAATTGACTCCCAGTCATTTGCAGGCATTTTCTGCAACTTTTACTCATTTCCCAGAGACAGCTGGGAATACCCCTGCTGCTGGGACGTGCGTGAGCCTGGAGGATGCTCTGAGATGAGTGCTAGTTACTGATGTGGAGACGCCGCAAACGCTGCTCTTTCTCAGTGCTTTTACGTGTCTCACCTTTGGTGTCAGGCAAAGCACACAGCATCTCATTCCATTCGCTGCTATTTGGCAGACTTATCCTTGGTCACCAGAAAAGCACAGATGAGGGGTTTTATGAGCACTCATCAGGTCCTGCCACACCCAGTAGCTCAACTGTAGTATCACTACAGTTTTGAAAAAAAGCACTTAAAAATATGTCTCTACATATTCTATTTTGGAAATACATTCATTTCCATATTCTAACTTCATCTGTTCAATATATGTATCCTTCAAGACATATGTTATCCTCTGATTGGATCCCCTTCGCCTAAGCTACATCCCAGCCACACCTCTAAAACACACAGAGCCATGCCGGTGTAGCAAACTAATGCAGTCTGAGATGCTCTGAGCCCAGATGGTCCTAGCTGTCCTTTAAGGAAGAGTCAGCCATCTCCTTTGTTGTAAAGTTCCCACATCCCTGTTTAAATGTCTTTTTCCTGCTCGTCTAACATGCAGGGGCATTAAATATTTGGGATGAGATTTTGCCACTAGATCCTCATTTTAAATAAACATGACAGAAGAAAGCAGAAGCCCAGCTCACTTAGCAATTAGAAGAGGGACTTCTTGAATTTGGAGGATGAGTCAAGAGGGATGTGGGGGATGGTGATGTAATACCCATGACTGGGGGATGGTAATGTAATACTCATGGCTGCGAGGAAGTAAAATCACTAGGAAGGACAATGGAGGGGTAGACAAAATCCAGCTAGCTCCTGAGCAGACTACTTCCAGGATCTGTAAAGTGCAGTCAGGCAAACTGTTAGGGCAGGTTTTATCTTATCTTGAAATAAGGCAAACCTGTAATATAGAAAAATTTCAGGCTGTCAGTGGCAGTTAAGAGTCATTTCTTCCAATTTCCTTCTTACTAGTTTGGAAAACACAGCCTTGTAGAATTCACTAGGCACCCCTGTCAAGCAGGGGTGAACTCCCTAACAGAACTGAAGACTAATAGAATAACCATGACTTTAAATTGCTTGCTTCTTGTGCCATTATTTTTTTTTTTTTTTAGAAAATGCATTTATCCTTCAAAAGGGGACAGAGAACCTCAGCACCTAGCTCCTGGTACAAATGAAGTCAAGATCCTGGGAGTCCCTTGACTCCCACCATTTCTGCCTCTCAAGAGCTATGGATTTAAGACAAGGAGCACCTTCCTCGCTGATGGTGGCGTCGGTGGCTTGGCACTTCTCCATGCACTCTTGGTCCTGGCCATCTGCAGACAGGTAGCATTCGATGCAGCTCCTGTGGGGAGAACAGAGTTCATCAGCTCATATGGGTGGAGAACAGGCATGCAGCCAGCATGCTGCTTTACTCTTCTCAATGGTAAGATTGACCTCTTTCAGAAAGAGTTGGGTGACTTCTAGGAGAATGCTAAATTCTTCTGACTCCTACTCCATACTCAGTGCTCCCTGAGTCAGCCTTGATAACAACGTCTGTTCTATAGTGATGGCTCCTGATTGGCTAAGAAAAACTACTTCAGTGTTTTAGCTATATTTTTGTTTCATATTTTGACATAATGGAGAGTTTATATCCATAAATATGACTAGAATCTAGGCAAAGTAATGAGCTTCTTAACCCAAATGATCCATATCTTAGCAAGAATTCTAAGAATGATGGGTGCTCTTAATATGTGTCAAATAGGGTTATTCTAAAATTCAATTTTATATTGCTCTTTTTGAATAAGTATAAATCTTGGTAGTGTGTTTCTAAGGCTTAGGATTATAGTCTGGATCTTCATTAATTCGGGCTTCTAAGTAAAAGATTGCTGCTTTTAGAAAGTATATTTCCAAGAATACAAGGAAATGTACTACTTTAAAGATGTCTGTAGACAAAAGTAATATGTAAGCCTAGAATGTATCTTGTCCTACAAATAACTTTACAAATAGATTCAGTTTGGAGTAGGACAAATCTGCAGAAGTTTCTGTGTGCATACATATGGCTGGGGAATGGGTGGTCTTCAAAGGACTTAATAATGTTCATGCCCATGGAATGTCAGCTGAAGCTGTATTTCCTTTGTGAGGACACCCAACCGTAAAATTATTTCACTGTTAACTTCATAACTGCACTTTTTCTGTTATGAATCTTAGTGTAAGTATCTGATAAGCAGGATGTCTGATATGTGACTCCTATTGGGATTCGAGACCCACAGGTTGAGAACTGTTGCTCTATAGGCAGGGTTTGGGTCAGCAACCATGTGGGAGTGAGAGCACAATCTTGTCTTGAAGCTGCTTTTATGTTTTGAGTATTTCTGGTCAGGCTTAGTGGGGGCCTGGAGCACACTGTAGAGACCCTTCAACCGCCTTTGTGTGTCTTACTATGACTGCCCCAGCCATCTTGCCTATCCCCAGCATCCTCTACAGCCCCATTGTGACTGCAGCCCACATATCTCTGTTAATTACTTGAAAAAGAAATAGGGATTGGGACTGGCTCAGTGGATAAGGAGCTTGGCATGCAAGTATGAGGACCAGAGTTCAGATCCCCAGAGTCCACATAAAATCCAGGCAAGTGTGGCAGCCACCTGTAATCCCAGCACTCCGGAGGCAGAACAGGAGAGCTGTGGCAAACTGGCTAGCTAGAGTATCTGGAATAGGAGAACTCTGGGTTCACAGACCTCACTTCAGTGAACAAAGGGGGAATGTGATCAAGGATGACATCTGATGCCAAACAACTTCTTGCCTACAATACCACTATAATGATTTCAGCAATACCACTATAATTTCAGCCACAAGAAGGCTGATGCTTCTGGGTTCTAGGGGCCATGCATGTGCAGACAAGTCCTCAGGCAAAAGTGCCTAATGGCCCTCTAGGGATGATAAAGGGCCCTGAGTGACTGCGTGACCCACGTGTGGTGTGGATTACATCACCTATGTGTGACTCAGTTAAGCCCTTGTGTGCATGCATGAGTCCATCTGTGTATGATGTAGCCATGTCAACCCCCTGTGCACATGCGCTAGGCAGCTTTTAAAAACTGGACACGCCATCTTCCTCTCTGTACACCAATTCCCTAGGCCTGTACATGCCCCCCTAATAAACTCCTAAGCGGGTTTGTGTGTGTTCCATGTTTCCTTCTCACACCAGGTAATTTCACTGGTACCATGACTTAGATGGCTCTCCTGCCCTGAGCTCCTTTCCCAGGGTTGGGATCTGGAACCAGGTATTTTTTCCACAACCACATGTTCCATCTGCCTGAGCACGATTTCTACACACACCACCATTCTGGTCAGCTTAACTCTTTCTCCAAACCTGAGGAATTGACGGTTGAGCTCCCAGTAATTTTCTGGTGTTTCTAGAAATGGGGGAACAGCTCCCAACCATAGCCTTCATCACTACGGTTGAGCCCTTCACTGACATCTCTGGATTGCTTCCCTTATCTAAAATCATTTTTGGACAACCCGGGGTCAGTCCTCCCGTGACTGGAGGCCCAAGGTCCCTCAGATCTTTCTTTCTCCTTTTTTTAATTTTGGACCACTCATCAGTGGTCCCCGCTGTGGCCTCTCTGGCTTCCAAGTTGCTCCAACTGGAGCCAGTAAGGCTTTAACATCCTGCCTGTAGGTAGAGGATGCTCTCCAAGCCCTGTGGTGTTTGCGGCCATTTTACACCCTGCCTATACAGGGAAGACATCCCCCATAAGCCTTCTGGTGTTGCTGTTTTTATGGTTTTAGCTATGGGTAGCCATGGGTCAATATTATACATGCCACATATTTCTGCATTGTATGGTGTATAGGCTCTCAAGC